>JAVQIZ010013691.1:0-28459 GCA_036023535.2 Galaxias brevipinnis | reverse complement strand
CAGGCAACGTTGTCTCAGTAAAGCAATAGATCCTAATTACAGTCTGCCGTGCAGCTATTCTCAATCAATCTAACTGACAAGCCTCACTACAAATACCGTTAGTCCTTGTTGAAGATTTGGTGGTGTTCTAAAGGCACTGAAGAGGGCCATTATACAGGAACATACAACAGGTAAACAAGGCAAGGTCATCTCTGAGTTAATTACCTCAAAATCAATGAAGAACTGCACAAAAAACGCATTTATCACAAGTTAAAAAACACCCTTTCCAGTGACCCCGGTAAAAGGAAAATAAATGACTAAAACATAATAAATGATCTTTCGCTTTCAAACACATTTAGTGCAGTATCAGAGGTGCGGTTCTTAACAGGCTTATCTTGCTAAACTACAGTCTCCACTAGATGGCAGTCCTGTGCTACTTAAAAGTCAGCTACATGTTATTGTGCGTAATGCAAGTTGACATATTAGGCTACGATGCCATCAGTCTTGACAAGTTACTGTATGTTTATCATAAAATAGAGCTACTACTTGATAGACGTTTTGGACAGTTACCATCTTTTCAAACACTATATACACATGGTAAATGGACTGGTAAATGGACTGCATTTATATAGCGCTTTACAACCAGAATGGAACCAAAGCGCTTTACAATGTTGCCTCTCATTCACCCATTCACTCACACACTCACACACCAGTGAAGGTTTCACTTTTCAAATTAGATTCCAGTGCTTTGGTGTTTGCGAAGACATTTTCCTTGGCAATATTATCCACTCCCTGACATACAATCCACACCCTTTACAAACAATTCAAGTGAAATAGTAAAGTGGAGCGTTGCCTCTATCTGAATGTAAACCATGTGTTAGAAAGTGGATGTATGGATAAATCTTTCTGTGCTCACTATTACACAGATACATATAAGATAGAGCATAAGTATACCGTAACTAACAAGTAATTTAAGGTATCTGTCTTTATATTTGACCATTTACATAACATCATGGTTGCACAGAAGGGATTAGGCACTACTTCTTCTTTGGACACATGAGTCTGTGCATGGGCTTCAGGTCTTAAAGGTGTTAACACACTGGCTCCCACGTGCTGTGGAAAATATAGGAGTGCTATGACAAAGACGTAGTTCTCTCAGTCCTACGAATGACGGATCCCATTGTTTGAGTGGGATCAATTTCTTACTTACGCAACCTCTCTGTGGAACAAAAGAGAGAGGAAGTTGACACTTTTTAGTTTGATAATGTTTGTCCACTGTCATAGATGTAGACCACAATTCTACATGGGACGTTATTTATTTCCTCTTGTCTGCTGGTCTTAACAACAGGAAATACTGTGCTATTTCTTTATCAATACCTAGAACATTTCCATGACTAACAATCCACCCTTCAGCATTACCACAAAGCAATGTTTATGTGGCTAAAACTCAGCAAAGCAGTAATTTTCAGACAAAGAATGAACAACAACAAACTACCTAATTTAGAGCCTATAGTCATCAGAGGTGCCAACATATTACCATTGTGTCCATGTTTTGACCAACCTACTGTACATCCAACCCAAATAATCCCATCATTTGAGTGGAAAACGTTCTGAATTCAGCAGGAATCAAAAGAAATCATTGACCCCAAACAGTATTTTTAACATGACAACAAGCATACTAGAGTATCCAGACAATCCACCATGCCTGTAATGTTTTTAAATCAATGTATTGAGTAAGAGAGAGCTCAAAAAGGGTAATTTCCTATTTAATAACCTATTCAATGACCACGGCAGCGCTGTGGATCAGCAGATCTGAGGCAAAAAAAATCGAAATGTTTGCAACATTTACTAAAAACATCAACAAAATTAACATAATCTAAGGGTGTTGTCTAAGAAATACTCAGAAACTTGCCTTGCTCTTTAGCTTAGAAAGTAAAATGTACAAACAACTGTTTATCGTCTAAGAAGTTGAGTAAAACATGACCAGAATTTTATTGTAAATGAAAGCTGTACAGATATTGACTTTTAGGCAAAACTGTACAAAAGATCGTCTATTTATTTAAAACAATGCCTAACACTGTTAATTTCTCTGTGGACAGAGAAATCCTCCCAAATGTTTTGCCTTGCGCCACTTTCCTGTTCATCATATTCTCCTCTGGTGACATGTTTGCATGCGTGGGCATGGGAAATCCTGAATCACACATTAAACACATTATCATTTTCACTGAATGGCTGTATTTCACATATTTTGTGGGAACTGCTTTCTCAGTGCTCACATGAATGACAAGGTTCATTGTTCACCCGAGAAACCACTGCAGTGGATGACAGTTGTGGAGAAAAGGCATGAATAAAATGATTTAAAGGGGTCACTTCTATTCAGCATTGTCTATTGCTCCTTTTCCCACTTGATGCAGAATATCTTCAAATTATTTCATCCAGTCAACAAACGCTCTATTATATCTAAGTAGCATTAATACTTCCTTCAAAGTTCACTCAGAGGATTGCCTTATATAAAAGAAAGACTGATAAGACTCAATACAATGTCCAACAAAAAAGAGCATTGAGATGGCATGGGTAAAGTCTCGAGGCACACAATGTCCATTAAGACTTGCAGTAAACAAAGTGCACGTTAAGCAGGTAGTTCTGACCCCAAAAAATGAAACCTTGCTGAAAGATGAAAGCAATGTCAAATATACTGTTACATAACATATTGAAGTGGCTCATCAGAGAAGCACAGCTACTGGACAGACAGACGCATAGTCTGGTCTACAGGTGACTCACCCTCCTTTTCCACTCCAAATATAGAAGTAATATTGATGATTTGATGGAAATTTTCACACAGAGAAAAGCAACAGTATGAAAGAATCCCCTCACACTTGAATGGCAATTATTGGATACATGTGTCTGTTGACAACCAAGTTCAGAGGAACTTGACCTTGGTTATAACTGTCTGAAAGGTAAATCCAGCCATTATTACTGATCATAGTATCCGACACAAAACTCTGATGCTCTCATGATTGAAAGATAACGAAGAAAAAGATAGAAGGTCTAGTCTATCAGACCATAGAAGCCTTGAAGGAGTACACTAACTCCAAGGAAGATACCAATATTTGCCTTTCTTAACAAAAATAAATAGAACTTGTCATAAAATTAATCAATGGTATGGCTTCAAAGTGCCTGTTGGCAGTCTGTCTTTGAATCACCACACTGTGCTTACAATTTAATTGAGAACAGAGAAGTTAGCTAGCTCATGAACAAATTATTGTTGTAATGAGCATTTAAGATTCAGTGAGAAGATTCTAAGTTAGAGAAAGGTTGAATGATAGGATGGGTGTGATTACTGACATCAAGTGTAAGGCACACAAGCAGCTGACAATGCCTTTCCAATTAAACTTAACCTTTATGACAAGAGACAAAGTTTAGATTTACGTAGTACATTATGATTCCCATCAGAATGACAAAGTTGGGGACACTTGAGACGGAGAAACGTGTTAGTTTGTCCTACAACAACATAAAAATCCTGAGCCAGACCTGCTTCAGTGCCACTGTCACTACTGTCACTGCAAATCTTCTCCTTTGTTGCTCAGTGACAGATTTAGATGTCAGAGAGCCTAACGCATTGGATCACATTTCCGATTAACTCAAGGGAAATTAGGTCCCCTAGATGCAGGTTATATAATGCAGTGTTGATGAATAGGCTAATACATCACATGTAAAGTGGCATTATCATTATCCTAATCCAATGATCGAAATTAAAATCAAAATAAAACTTATATTTGATTGTGTAATAAGTAGCTTGCCACATTCTGCAAAAACACAAGCAATTATCACCAAGCTGCACTCTTTGTAAAAGATGATTTTCAAAGATCACTTGGCAAGGGGGAGAGGTAAAATACAAATTTAGCAAATTTAATTGACAATAACTGCAATTAAATGGATAGTCGCACAAGTTTCACACTGTTTCAACACATCAGCTAAGATAATTGCATTTACAAACATAAATCAAAGATAAACTGAGGGTCACTCTTTGCAATGCTGACCTTTTCATTAACAATCTGGTTGGACCATCCTGATCATGTGATCACATGAAGGAACGTGATTAGGTGAGTGGCTAACCATGGCTATTTTGGCTATTTTATTCATTAAAATAATAATAATAATAAAAATAAATAATAATAAACATGTTAATTCATGAAACCAGTAAGAACAAAACCCATCACAGTCTACTTTTCATAGCTGGGAATGCAATTATATTAGGAATTTGCATGGGTAAATGGACAATCCCATTTATCATACTCACTAACATAACATTGATATTTTTTTCTAAGTCAAGCGAGTCCAAACATTGTTAACCAATCAGGATGTGTCTTCCTCAAAGAAAACCTGTCAATCACATATGCAAGCACAGTGGACTGGACCTTCCAAGTTCACATCAACTGACAAATCTCTTCACAGGGAGGGGGCAGAATTGTAGTAGTAATAATGCATTGTCCCTGATAAATGGCAGAACTAGACAACAAGGTAAAATATCCTAAAATAAAGTACATACAATATTTTAATTAATTGGTTTCAATGTGTTTTATACAGATAATATCAAACTAACAACTATTCTCTGCCTAGATGCCTCTGTTAGAGATTTGGACAGTTTTAGATTGACCACATTGACCTTTGAGATGTTTGTTGACCCCTCCCTCAACCTTATTTTGTACGGTCGACCCAACAGCTGTTACACTTTCTTATTCGGACCCTAAAATGTATTTTTACAATAGGATGACATTATGTAGGTTCAGATTCTACGGTGGCCTGAGAGGCCAAACGCATTGTAACTTAAGCAAACACATGCAAATAGACAAAACACAAGCAAATTAAGAAAACATCTACATCAATTTGACAACACATGCGCAGTATTTAGAAAGCGCGCTGCAAATTCAGACAACACAACACATTACAGAAACGCGCTGCAAAAACAAAAACACAACACATTACAGAAACGTGCTGCAAATACAGACAACACAACACATTACAGAAACACGCTGCAAATACAGGCAACACAATGGAAATATTTCCAGAGGACACCTAAAAGTGACATGGATAACAGAAGAACAAAGGACCTCTGTTGTGTCCTCTGGATTTGCAGCGCATTTCTGTAATGTGTTGTGTTGTCTGAATTTGCAGCACGTTTTCTAAATGCTGCACATGTGTTGTCAAATTGATGTAGATGTTTTCTTAATTTGCTTGTTCCTGTCTATTTGCATGTGTTTTCTTAAGTTGCAGTGCGTGGGCCTCTCAGGGCCACCATAAGATTCACGTTACAATCCACTATTTGACTTGATGAAACAATTGGGCTTGCTTTCAGAACGAGGCATGGCTGCCCCCTGTAGGCCAGTCCACATGTTCAATAACTATTTTTGGAAATACCTCTCAGCCATTTTCACAAAATATGATGTTATGAGTGGTTTGAACTGTATGTCTGAAACGTAATACCTTCATGTGACCCCCCTCCCGTCCCGTGGATTCTTCCATCTCTTGCTGTTATTTCAGAAGGCATGCGCTAGATAGAGTAACAGTGAGTGAACCTAACCTTAAACATGGCGCTGTACAAGAGAGGGGTGCAATGTTGTTTCACATCGATTATACACTGCAATTATCCATTTCATGGTTTAGCTGTATCGACGACATCTAAATCGAAGTTACCGCTCTCAACAATAAGGTATTGTGACATAATACAAGCCGTTATATTTAGCTCAAAATTAGTGCAGGGGTTCAAAAATATTAGCTTATGTGAGAAGCTAGCTGATTGTAAACGGTGAAAATATACCGCACTCAGCACTACGGTTATTAGGACCTGTTCCGGTTTTGCTGTTTTGCAGTCAAAACAAAAGTGCGGACACAATTTTAAAATATAACTTAAACGCAATTGAATGTAGTTTTGAGGTTTATATTTTTCTATTATTTTTAATTTGTATTTAATATTTGTATTAACTGTACAGATTTATTATACATATACTATATGTTATATATTCTATATATATATTGATATGGCTGAACAACCTATACAGACTATCAAAACTAAGCTATTAAATAAAGCTTATTTAATCGATATATTACTAGGCCTAGTGTTTCATATATCCCTTCAGTATCTCAAGTCCAGGGTCTATTGAAGTTAATGTATTTCTGTTCTACGTTTTGTTATTATTAACAGTGCTTTATCTTGCAGGTTTTACTCATTGTCACAAGCCAGACCTGGTATGTTTCAGAGAGCTAATGAGAAATATAATCGTGTTCTTCAACATAAATTTCCCAGACTCTATGTCCTGTATCAAACCTTTATTAAAGGTAAGAGCCCATAACTCTCCTGGACACTCATCGATCATCTGTATAGTTAAACAAAAATGGCACATTTATGTGAAATGAATACATAAATATAATGCATATTTTAAGGTGATAAATATTGATGTGTTACTGTTGACTAAGGATTTCAGCTTTTGCTCGAAGAAATCAGAGAGATAAGAAGGATAAGGTTAAAGATGCTCAGCAAAGAGATCCCACTTAGAAATTTACCTTACCGTGAGATGAATACTGTCATGATGGTAAGGTATTAACACCAATCAATTGCTTATAAGCAGTAATAAGTAGAAAACAGCAGAAAAAAATCTCCTGGATTTAAAAAAAAAAAAAGTTTTATGGTACTCCTATAACCCAAAATGTATTTTCTGTTCCAATGTCTTCTTTTAAAGTTTCGCAAGGACATGATCAAAGCCATTCCTCTGGTGCTAATATCTCTTCCACCTTTTGCGATCGTTTTGGTATTTACCCTCATGTAAGTTGTCAGAGCTAAAAACAGTTGATGGGAGAGTTGGTTATATGGCATCATATTAGGAAGTCAACAACTTAAGCCAAATATACTTTTGAGTGTCAGGAGGGTGCGCCCGGTGTAAATTGTTTTTGCAGTCAATACTTAGGTTTAGCACTGTATGTCCTAGAATCGTGAACAGTTTTACTTATTTTCTTGTACCGTTGAAGAACAAATAGGGATGAGTCTTACAAGGACACCTAAAATGATAGCTGATCATTTCAATGTAAAAAGAATTGCTAAGTGTCATAATAAATAGCATTCTAGTCATTCTGTTAACTTTAAACAGTATTTTTTATTTTCGTTTGTTTTGATTTTCAATGTAATGTTTATGCCACCTATTTTTCTTCTTCCTAGGTACCTTTTTCCTCGTCAACTCTTGATTCGGCACTTGTGGACTCAACAGCAGCAGAGGGAGTTTGAGAACCTGTATCATGAGCAGCGATTCCAACACTGTCAGGAGATCGTGAAAGGCATGGCCTGGACCATACCTCATGTGAAAGAATGGACCCTCCGCTTTCATCTTTTGAACCTCTGCAGCAAGGTTGTAACCTTTCCAAATGATAAAGATATTTCAAATGTGTGCCCTCAAAGATACTTGGAATGTTTATTGTACCCATTATTGACGTAGGTTGCTGACCTTAGAAAGAAAACACTTTTTGGGGAATAAGATATGTTCTTACTTACCCTTAGTCAGACGAGATGATAATTTTCAATGATGTGATTGTACGTCCAATAAAGAGTTATTTAGGTAAGTAGGTAGGTCTATTTAACCTAGCTTAGCACAATGACTGTAAGCCGGTAGTTCCAGCTAGCATGGCTAAACACACATTAAGACATTTTCAATCAAACTTTTGCTTGATTGGGAGATACATACAGAGTCTCAGGACTGGAATATGGTATATTTATAATTAACCAATTGTAATTCATATTTTTTTTACAGTGTACAAATTGTCAGTTAAGACAATTGATTCAAGAAACTATTGATTAGAAAGAAAACATAAGACAGTGGAGTAGGAAGGAAGTGACAATATGGTGTATTTTACAGGTGCAGAGTGGGGCTCATCCTTGTGTAGAAGACATCAATACAGTGCGGGATGTATTCTCTGGAAATCCGTTGGGAATAGCAGCCATGGACTCACGTCACATGGTACGATATAAATATTAAAACAAGTTAATGAAAGGATAGGAGCTCAAGTTCATTACTATTTAAATGCGATATTTGAAATAAATGTATATTTGGACTTGAATTGAGATTCCTTTCAATGGTTTTGACTTGAATTGAGATTCCTTTCAATGGTTTTCCTTTCAATCTTTTTGCTTTTTATTTATTGTCTCTTAATTATTAGTTCTTGGTTTGAACATAATATGTATGAAATTATTTTAAATTCTCCTTCTCACAGAGGCTGTTGTCGGCCCAGCTCTTTCTCACTCCGTGGCTTCCAGGGTTTTTGGTCCGACGGAGGTTGAAAGCCAGAGCCTTGGACCTTCTCTACTTAGACAGAGCTCTTGATACCCTTGGCCAAGACCAACTAACCGATACTGAGATTCACCAGGTTAGAATCTTCTGCACAAGGTTATTCTGGCCAATGAACACTGTTCTGCTTGATGTTTATTCTTTTACATTACATCAACATTCACTTTAACTACAATTAATTTCACCTTGTTCATTCAATACATAGTTTTTACATAAATTGGAAGTAAAATATTTTTCAATTACATAAACATCTTAATGCAGGCTTGCTATCTGCGAGGTCTCAATCCCTGCGGCCTTAGCTCAAATCAATGTCGAGAGTGGCTCCTGCAGTGGATTCAGCTGTCCACCCAGCTCAAAGGTGGGTCAAACACACCCCAGACACTCACCATGCTAAAAGAAAACCTTTAGTCTCTTGTCTATTTTCATCATCTCACTTCTTAGCTTTCAAAACACAAACGTTTTACACATATTATTTCACGTGCCGTCTTTTATAACAATGTCATGCTGAATATAGAGTTCTAGTTGTTGCCAAATCTTTTTTTCAGAATCAGAGATTTCTGCACTCTTGCACAGCATTGTTCTGCTGTCAGTGAATTATCCCCGACCCTGACAAGAGAATGAGGGAGTGCAACTAACAGCAAGGCAGTTTTATATTTTATTTATTCATCTTTCCTTTCTCAGGCTGAACAATTCACTACAGCTTGACAACATTAATGGCAGCAACAGCTTTATTTTTATTTTTGATTATCCTAAACCCCTGTGAATGAAAACCCACATTGCAAATTTCTAAGGTAGCCTATGACAGTCACAATGGCTTTTAGCTACTGTTTGACAATATATCAAAATCGCGGTTGGCTTTGTTGGCCAATGAAAACACACATACTAAAAAGCAAGCAAGCTATCGGTTTGAAGCAATCCTGAATATTCAAAAACTGAGAAGAAAGGACAGCATTACCTTCTGTTCACTAAACACTTGAATGTACAAAACTACTATTTCAGGGTTAAGTGCCTAGGTCAAGGGCTCATGGAAGGGGGTTGCCTGCTACTGTTAAAAAACTTTCCAGCTACTGGTCATTGCCTTTTCTGTCTCCAAAAAACATTTTAGTGCTCTCCCAGAGGCTTGAATTGGCTTCTCTAGCTACAAAGCCTACCCCATCCAGGTTATGCTACACACTAAGGGAATTGTTCGAATCATTAAACGGACTAATTGCTAAGAGAACTAGAAATCATTGAGCTATACAGTACTGCATGTAACTGTCATGGGACCCACTTTCATTATTTTAAATATAATTCAGTCAGGACAACTTGCGTATGTTTAACTGTTTATTGCAATTACATGGTAATACATTAAAAGTTGGCGTTGAGGGTCTGCTGTTATGAATTACTTTCCTGCCTAAGACCATGTTCCATGCTCAGTGAAACCATGGGTAGGGAGCAGATATGTGTAAATTCTCCCTGACAGATTCTGAACATCAGATTCGAAGCAGGCTGGGGTGGAGCTTGGTGCAAAGAAGAAAGCAGGAGCATAGTGTGTATGCCGCAGGGAGCATTGATGTAGTTGTAGGAGCCAGTGTAGTGAGAGAAGACCGTGTTCAATTAGAGAGCATATGTGATTGGTTGATTGGTGTGACGTAGATAAATGCTGCTGACTGAGGTGCCCTCCTGAATTGTCTCTGCTGAAGCGTTGCCCCTTAAATTGTCTAGATTGCAGACTGATTTAGAAGAGGCATCACTTTTAATATTACCCTTTGTCTTAACCCTTTCTCCCTAGAGATATAATACTAATAATGATAAGCATGTGATGTGAAGCAGGCCATTGTGAGTTTTTTTTAATATGCCAATGCAGTGCATGAGGACTAAGTCCACAGGCACTGGATCTTCCAATATGCAGGTGCTCACAAAAGTTATACGTTTTACGGGTCTTGTGTATGTGATCTGAATGTGCACGATATGTGCAATAGATTTTAATTTGATAGAATTTGCATTTTTATGTTTGTGTAAGTTTATGTGTTATAAATCATTGTATTAAGTGACAGGGATGCAACTCTTGCATTGTAATAGGTGGGCCATATCTATGACACTGTTGCCTAGGTTTTAGCAGCCTATCACTTATTCAGGTATAAAACAGTTCATATTTATCTTATTTTGCAAAATTGCTGTTTTTTATTTATTTGTAGGCCTATAGTTGTTGCTCACATGTGTAATTATAAAGTGCAAGAGAATAAATGTATTGTTGAATGCATTTCGGACGCGCGACCTTTTTATTTTCCTTAACCTGTGGTAACTTGTATACATTTTTTTTAAATGAAGAAGAATACGAAAAATAACGAATACGAAATAATTCGACTATTGTGTCAGTTTCCATTCGAATGATATTTGACAAAGCTACTTGTTAGCGTCCTGCCCAGTAAAGCAGATGAACAGGTGTTATGATAATGGAATCAGTTTCATAAGAAAAAGTTCCTGAAAATTTGCCTAAAACTAAGGTTCAGTTTCTAATCCGCGTAAACGTCAACCATGCGACCGAGTTACATGAACTAGCTACAATCGATTGTTGGTAAGTATCAAAATTCCACATTTTCTTGAGAGCGATTATCTAGATAGACCCAAGAAGTTTACTGTTGTTTATTGCATCTTGTACGTATTGGATATCGTGTGGTTTATAAACGTTTAACTGTCCCAGATAGGCAAAATGTGTATTGCTCAAATTCTTTATATTCGTCTTTCTGCTGTTGGATTGGGTGATTTGGGTTCAATGGCGCGTATTTTTCAACATTATTGAAATTCTATACAACGCCATGTATTCTCATAATGTCTTTTATTAAGGAATCTAAAATAACTTTTTGAATATCAGTAGCCTCAATAGCTTATACTTCCTCCTGAGGATTTTCACTTCCCTATTTTTCTTGAAACTATATTACGTTTGGTTTTTCATGCTAAAGTAAGCTACATAATTGCCACGAAACAGTCAAAAAAAGCACAAAGTTAAAACATGTTTGTGCTAATCAACTATTAATCTTGAGGACAACACATACCTCAAACATCTCAGTATTGCACATTGTCAGGACTCAAGTAATAATTTAGCCATGTCTAATAATACGATGTGATTGATGCTGCCATAATCTTTATTACAGTGTGGATCCCTGTGTTATGGAGGAGGCGTACACAGAACTGTATCGGGAGTTTATCCGCTTGAGGTCGCTGTGCATAAAACAAACGGCTATGCTGCAGCAACTCACGGAAACACAGCACAGTCAGGAAGGTTGATTTGTCACACTTTAATATTCACAAAATGGTTGATTAATAAAAAAAATCTTACATTGTAGGGTCACAATGTCTCAGATCTGGCAATGGCATCTTTATTAGACTATTTTAAGTGTAGGCCCACATGTAATGAGGTTCAACATGGTGCAATGTATTGTTTGTAAAAATGTAAAGCATACCTACATGGACCAACGGTGTATTGAGTAAAAAACGGCATATTATTGTTTATGTATTATTACATACCCACATCTTCTGTCTTCTTTGCAGGGGTCTCTGACCCTATTCACAGTCTGAAGGACATGGCGTCAAGCCCAGTCCAGTGTAAGCAGGCGTTTGCGGGGCTTCCAGTTGATGTTGGGACAAAACCCCCAAGGACCACAGAACAGAACCCTGATGCAAACCATGTTGTTGCTCCTCCTAGTAGTGTGGCTAGAATCCCTGACTACCTGACAAAGGATATGGGCAGACTTCATCTTGAAATGATTAATTCAAACGTGGAGGAAAGGGAGATCTTCAAAGCTCCCCCTTTTTTAACTCTTGAACACCCTGGCTTTAATGGAGCTATGGCTCCATTCTCTAAAGTCACAAGAAATCCAAGGAAAGTTGATCCGCTCTCAGGGGATGAGGAGAAACTACAATTGGTAAGAATAGCCTATGTGTGCCCTTCAACATATATTTGATATTTATTTAGTTGCAGTTGGGACCCATCTGTTTTAATTTTTTTTCCATCTCTCATACACTGATAGTAAGAGCAAAACACACACTTCTACTATCTGTCATTGTTAACCATTGGGGAAGACACCCTAACTCCAAGCTGCTCTAAGTCCACTTTTCTATTCCCCTGGTCTCCCTTGTCTTAGATTCCAGGGATGTGTGAGTCTTTCCTGAACAGTGGGTTTCAGAGCCAGATTGGAGGGATGCTAATGTCAGAGTTGGCACTGCAATCTCAAGTGTGTGAGTTCTGCCAAGCCATGTTCCCTGGGCAGACCACAACCAGAGAAGAGTTCTTACGACACCTTCACACGCACATCACTTAGACTTGGATCAGTCTTGTATCTTCTCTTTGTTTAAGTTCATTGACAGTTTTGTTTATTAAAGGATTGTTCAAATGCATTCTGATGCTTCTACAAAAACCTGCAGGGAAATAGCAGTATAATGACTATTTTAATAAAGCACTAGAGGGCACTAACATTCTATGCTACTATGCAGTCTTTCATAGCAATGGTGTTGATTTAATAAATTGCCTGTGCCATAAAGATGTTGTATATTAGTCAGGTTTCAGTTTTTTACTTTCATTACACCCAACCATAGTTTTTTAACAGTAAGCTGTTCATATTTTCACCATGTTTAGTTGCAAGTGTAGGCCAGCTGGATACATTTGCAGAATTAGTGTATATATAAACAGACAGACAATTGGAGTAATGCAGAGTGCAAATAGGCTGGTTGTCAAATCAGCCATAAAGTTGACTTGCACTGTATATTTGGTCTCTCCAATGTGGTCCCTGTCTGTGGGTTGAAGACTGAGGAAGCACAGACTTATAACCAAGTAGAGCTTGTGACATCACAACAGGTGAGTCATGCATGCATGGGATTAACACTCGGAGCTAGAAAGAACAAACAAGTCAACTACGGGGGAGGTGTTGACGGTGATGGTGTGGAGAGAGTGGGAATATGACTGCTTGGACTTAATATGTCTTGTTAGTTACAGAGACGCTGTCTGTGAGGCTAGTTACATTTAGATTTTGGCAACAGTTGAATGACGCAAAACAAAACTGACCCTACATCTAAAGTGAAAATTTTAAAGCAGATCAATTAAATCATTCAAACTAAATAAAAATACACGATCAAACAATAAAATAGCATTTATTGAGCTTTAACAAAATAAATTCTCTCTTTTACCACAAACACTGAGAAGGTTGTCTAAAAGTAATGACAGCCTAGTTTGCACAACATTGCTAACAAGGATACACATACAACATAGGGTTGGTGGCAAGATTGGTCTATATAACATATTTTTCTTTGCCAGCACCATGTTCCATTAATTATTTTCTGTGGTGAATTGGAAACTGGCAAAAACTCTTTATGGCACTGCTGTGGAAATGTTATTTGTAAAAAAAGAAAAAGAAAGGCTACCTAGGATTTGACGTAGTCTTATGTCTTTCTTTAACATGCTGCTATCCATCAGAATAATCTTAACTGCATTGTTTATTCCACATATTTATATGTTCTGCACATTGTAATAAAAACATGTAGTGTGAAATATTTACTGTATCAAAAATAAAGCATTGCATTATAGTTTTTCCATTAGATGAACATGATTGACTGTTTTCACTATGTAGCTTTGAACTAGATTCAATTTGGAGTGTGTGCATGTAGTTTTTAGATCTGTGTCCAAAACTGCATGCACTGATGGTTGGGTTGGTATAATTATAATTTTTTAAAGTCTTGTCATTTACTTTGTACAGTTGTATTTTGTCATGTTCTGGAAATTAGCATATTTGTAGTTCTGTATTTAGTTTTTTGTATATGTCCCATCTAAGTGAAAATCATCACAGTACCAAAGGTCCCTACCTGTGCTTTACACCATGATCTACACAGAAGGGTTAGTCTACGGTGCAGATATCCATTTATTAATCTCTATCAATGGAGGCCACATGTTTGAGCAGGTTCATATTGTCTTTCCCTGAACAATCAATAATGATTAAAATGACGTTGACTCCGAACTCCAAGCCACAGGACCCACCTGGTGTCAGTAATAAAACTAAGAATTTACACATGCGCAATCAGTTACAGCACCATGCTTATGAGTTGAGAGAAGCATTTTCACTTTCTCCCATGGTCTGAGTCATCTTTGGTACTGCCAGGGCTGCTACTTCTGCCTGCTGCTAGTGGACCCCTCCTCTCGACTTTAACTTCATAGTCTATGGATGACAGATTCACCATAAGGTAGAGTTGAAGAGACAGCACAAAAATAAATATATGCTTCATATAAGAGTGAGAGTTTAGTTACATTGATTAGTTACAGATATAACAATACTGTAGGTAAACATAAAAAAACAAACATTTTTTAGGTCAGCAATCATAGAACTCAGTCTATGTTGCAGAAGGACGGAAAAACTAATTTATAACATTGAATTTCATAACAAAAAAGACTTAGGGTGAGTGAGAACAACGAGGTGAAGGGAGGGATACCGACGTCATATTGAGATGAAACATGTACTTTTCGTTAACCCACCCCCCAAGCCCCTTCTGAAGTAGAGGGAGAGCGGTATAAAAAGGCCTGTGCCATTTCCCTGCCCACGGATTTTATTTTTGTACGCAGTCGCTTGGTGAGTCAATTCAACGCCCCTCCAATTACCTCCCACTCACTCGCCCCCTCTCTCCATCTATCCCGCCCTTCAGCCCACACGCCTAACATACTCTGACGTCAGCTGCTGGTGGGGGAGGAGAGAGGGGGGTTTCCAATTTTACCACCTGCAATGCACTTCCTATGCCCCCCCACATCTCTTTCTTTCCCTCTGTCTCGTTATCTTCAATCTATTGTCACAGACAAGATGCAGTTTTTTTTTTCCATTTCAAACCAAGCCTTTGAGGGGAAAAAGTGAGGGGGAAATATATGCAAGATTTAGTAAATGTTCAAGCGTATTGTATTCTTGCAGTAAAACATATATTAACAAATTATTCTATGCTTGCTATTTTTTTTTGTGTTATCTCTTCTGTAGTTAGTGGTTCGGTGATATTCAGCAAGGCACTGTGGAAGGCGACACCTTAGAGATGGTGACTCAATAGGGTTAAGGAAAAGCCATGAAGCAGCAAAGTTGACAATTCTCTATCTGGCACCTAAACCAAATTAATAGAGAATACGTAAATCTAAATAAATGTATGGGTGTTTACAATGTTCCTTGCTTAAAAAAGAATCCCCTCATATTTTAAGAAAAAAAGTATCTCAAAGGGTTTAACTGCGTAATGACTAAAATGTTGCGGATATTGAAGCTTTGACGGTTTTGAAGCTGTTATTTAAAAAGTCACCTGTAGAATGTGTCCCCTCAGAACCTAGGCTGATCTTGCCAGCCCGATCACGGGACACCATCCTAGCCAATCGCAGCCCCTCATCCATGAGCGTTTGTTGCATGAGATGGCGACTCCAGGTGGCAGGGATGGAAGTGTCAGGAGGGGGGCAGGGGGATGGAGATTGGTTGCACTGTGGCGCTATGTCTATTAGGACAGACAAGTTTGTGGTGTCACTTTTTTCCTTAACAAGGCTGACAACATTGTTCGGCATCATTTTTCTAAGTCAGTGGGACTGATCTTTGTAAAAACACATACAAATGTATTGGGATGAACGATTTAAGGGACGGTAAAAAAACAAAAACATTTCACTATTTTACTTTTTGTTGACAATATTCTGATGAATTTGGTATGACGGATCTGAATAGCAATACCTTGTGTTAAGCTGTCCTGGCTCTCTCCAGACAAACTGTCATCGTCAGCCCTCTGGACCACACCCTCTGACCCCTCCACCCCATGGAGAGAGGAAACACTTTCTGACACAATCATCTAGCAGACAGGAAAACAACATGTATGGGTACAATTGAACTGCTGTTCAAAACAACTTAATATTTATGATTGCAGAAATAAGAACAGATGATTCAGTGCCAGTACATTTCTGCTAAAGCTTCAGTTCTTTACACTTAATCAAGCCCCATAACCTGTTTTTAGTATGACCACTCACCTCGTGTTTCACTCGCTTCTGAAAAGGTAAGCAGCAATCTTCAACACCTGATCTGTAATGAGAAAATAAAAACATTGTCATGACCTTTGTAAAATACATTTTTGTATTTTCTCATTGTGTTCTCATATAGTTAATTCAATAAATGTTTTCTCAAAGCTAACGTTTTTTTTCTTTTAAATTAAAATCGAAATGGTATGTATGGCTATTACTAACTGACTGGTATGTAGAAAACCTGACTTAGTTTGTAATATTTGCCAGTACTTGTGTTCGACAACCCCAAGATCTTAGCTGCATTTCAATTAATAAGAAGTAACAGCTGTAATAACAAAAACACTTCCACACATTTTTCTTTGAGCAAAAGATCACTGCACAGAAGGCGAGAAGACGATATGGTCAGTAAATGATAGTGGGAAAACCTCTACATTGTGGAGTTTGTGCCCTTACCTGGCATGCTTTAGTGTGGAGGTGTAGGCACATTCTCTTGCCACCTGTCTTGCTAAGGAAAAGAGCTCCACACGTCTCAGCAAAAGGGCATTGTCACGCATACAGAACTGGGCAGCGGCTTCATTGATGATCAACTGTAAAATACATAATACATTAAAATAGGGCTGACCATATGAAAATGCTGTATTTGTGACTTTTAATAAATACATTTGTATGCCAGTAATGATCTTCACTGTTTTAGCAGTAAACAATAATGTCAAATAATATTGTTCAGTGTTTATTTATTTTTGTAATAGTATTGTTCACCTCATGGTGTGTCAGCTGTTTGCCCTCCCTCCGCTTGGAATCAAAACGTCCATAAATGAGACTGTACTTGCGTATCTCCTCCTCTTTGCTAACATCCTGGGATCCCATTTTAAATATATGACCAACTGTCTTGGCTATCTTCTTATTCATCCTAAGCAGTGTCTTCACTTCGCCAGGATCGGACCTGACTAAAGTCCTGAGAAGCCTCTCCACACTCTCTCCCACTGCTTGTGCTGTCACCGTGTCTAGCTGGCCCCCAGGCCAGGCTGAGAGGGGTGCAGGAGAGAATGAGGAGGAAGCAGGAGGTGTGGAGGGACCTTTAGGACAGGAAGGGAGCAGAGGTGGGCTGGGTTGGTCTTCTTCTACCCCTGACACTGAAATCGAGGCACTGTTTCCATCGGGCTCAGCGCTTAGCCAGTGGGAATCCATGGGAGAAAGCTTGTCCCTGTAGTGCATGTCTAGGGGCTGTGGGGAGGCCTGGGAGCAGGGGCTTCTAGGACTACCACTGTGTAGCGGGGTCAAGCAAGCTCGGTCCTCCCTTTCACAAGGTGACCCTGGCTGTCCATTGCTCAGGGACTTCCGCGTCCCTCCTACACCTGACCCACCTGTGCCTGTGCCATCAACCTTAAACAGTGGGATGCCTCCGTGAGGGACATTAGCAAGCGGTTGGTTAAAGAGACCAGGGTTGGCTGCCCAGTCACGAAGGGCTTTCTGCAACCGCCTCACATGCAGTGGCTTGGTAGCCATACCAACTAAAGCCATGATCTCCAGGAACTCTTCTTCTGCAGCTTCACAGAGCTGCTGAACGTCATCCCCACCCTGCTGGATAAATGTGTCATAGTAGGCGAGTAGATTAGCTCTCTGCAGGACCCTATACAGTTGCAATTCTCCTAGTGTGCGTGGCAGGGACATGATGCAGGCCTGGAGGGTTTTTGAGGGAACAGTAAATATAAATTGACAACACCTTTAAACACATATTTTCTTTTTTAATTAGATTGTATAAGGCTACATTTTACACAGTAAAAAGATAATAATCCATATTTTCCAGGAAGAGACAAATATTTCATACTTTAAGTGCTGAATTAAAAGTTCTACACATGCACGGGCACAATTTAGCCAACAAATACGCATAGTTAGCTATATGGTCCTTTAGGGTTAACACATTAAAATGAAGAATGAAAAAGAATTGCAAATATTTCAGACAGCGTTAAAAGGTAAGAAAGAAACCCCCTCACCTTGCCCAGTTCCGATGGTTGACTAGCAAAGGGTCCAGTGCGCGATAGAAGAGCCTAGGGTATCCTTTCTACTTGAGCGCTCTTGCTGCAGTTCACCATTGAATATAAATATCTATATACATATTTTGGTACGGCCTAATCAAAAAGCCTAACTGTTTCATGTAAGGCAAGCGCTAAACTAGGCGAACAAAGTGTTGCATAGGCTGTGTAGGTAATTCGTGAAATACTATATCCTTACGGTCCCTAGCCTTTTTGTTTTCTTTTCTGCTAAGAAACGGTGTAGTCATCAGACAAATCCCTGAGCATATCGTAACTCGTCTGATTTCGTTGGCAGAAATCCTCCCCCGGCGCACCGTATTGGTTGCTGGCTGCCTTTTTGCTGGCTGTGTGGGTGAGAGAAACCTGGGGGCGGACTACAGCACGCCATCTGACCGAAAAAGAGCTTTCCTCTCCCGGTACGGAGGCGGCTTTCAAATTGGCAGTGTGGGCGGCGAGGGTTTGAAAGACCAAGATTAACTCTTTCAGTGCATCGTCAGGAGGTCTTACATTATAATTGTTAAAATAGCCGTTAGGGAGTTAACCATGTGCTGAGAGAGGCAACCATTTGAAACTCGTCAATGCAAGGCCAAAACAATGCATTCTAATTTGACAACCAAACCGACAGGTCTCTAATGATGTTTTAAAAGCTTGCGTACATCAGCCCTAGTTATATCGGCTACCTGTATGCCGTGCGATAGTCTCCTCATGACGCAGATAATGGGATCCCCCTCCCTGATGATGCAAAAGGCATCCCTATAGTCCAGTTTCTAACACCAAATATCCCGAAATATATGAGAAGCTAAAGTTATTTTATACAGATTTTGTTGTAATGCTGTTGTGTGGGCTGTAGTATTTATGAATTTTTGTATGTGGAACACATATATTATTATGAATATGATTACGACAATATTAACTAAGACAATGATAATAAAAACAAAGTTAAAAAAAATAATTGTGTCATAAAATCATAAGTGGCAAAACATTAATTGTAGATATCAGTATAAAAAATGGCATTTCAAACGTTTGACAGGTATTGCCCAATGAACAACTTGAAAAATCAGTGGTGAAAATACTATGTACAGTATTTGAAGCTTTAAAGAAATGCTTGTATGCCCGGGTTTCTTATGCAAGGGTTGGCTTGAGTGGTGATTAATTCCTAGATGCAAACCACTATAAAAAGGTGTTACTATTAAAACAGTGCTAAAAGAAATACTATAGAAAACAAAGATATATTGAAGCGCTGGATACAATGGATATGAAAACTGCCACCTAGGGTGACAGCACAAGATATCAAAACAAATAAGTTATTATATTCTATATTCCTTGAACACAACTTGTTCAACCTAATTATAAGAGTTGCCATGATATATTGTAAGAAAAATTGCAATATGCACACAGTTCAAAAGACTTGAGGCCAATCTTTAAAGTTTAGTAAAACCTGTGTACTGAATGTGCCAAAGTGTGGTTGGGTTAATAGTGTCCAGGCCTATGTTTAGCTGTGCAATTTGTACAAAGCACAATTGTCTTTCCGCTGCTTGTCCCCTCCATTGAGCTAAAAGTCCATTCCAGTGCTATTCGGGTCGCTAGTGGGTGGAAAAGTATTCACTTGTACCACATTCCTTATTTAGACTTCAACTAACAAGCATGTTGTTCTCATAATACTGGTGTGTATACACCAATCTTATTGGTGCATATGCCTCTTTCACACATCAAAGTAATCTACAAATGTCCTCTAGTGCAGGCAAGGTAGGCCTACTGTGTCAGGTGCCTTGGGATTATTGAAGTTGGTCCAGATTGGCAGTGCCTATTATTGTAAAACAGTATAACCATCAAGCATCAAGGGTTGAGGGTTAAAATTTTTTTTTTAAATTTTAAAATTTAAACACAAGGGGTTCTCAAAAATCAGTTTTTTTCCCCAGAGTTTAACATTTCTACACTGTGAGCAAGGATACACAGTTTCCATGAATCTTTTTACGTTGCCTAGTTTCACAGTGACTTCTTGTTAAATTGTTTACTGAATTTAAACAATAAACTAAGTGAATGAAAATAGCATTGGCTAATCAACCCAATTTAATTAGTTAACCACAAAAGGAAGCCTGTCTATAGGTTATTAAGCCAGGGGCTGTCCTACTCAAACTTCCCTTATACAAAGCCTAATGTTAGCTTTTCCCAGAGGTAAATACTTTCAAGGGAAGGTTTTTCAATAATGGTGCTGAGATTGCTTTTATATCTACTTATAAATACAGAATGTATTTTGTGTTAAGGCCTGAATCTATATGTATTTTAATATTTTAATTTAAAATGTTGCAATAATCAACAAATTATCGCTGTATTGCCTTGTTATGGCCCAGGTGCAACTGTTCACTACAAATATAGGCCAACTGCACCTTGGCGCTGTGCTGTACCTTCATAATTTTACGTCGCCGGTGGGTGGGGACCATTGTCATGTAAGGTTGAATACCTTGTCATGTAAGTGACATTTTTCATGTTAATGTCAGGGTTACGGTTAGTTTATGGCTATGATGACTTGATGAGCATACACCTCGGAATCTTCCCACTTCCTACTGTCACTTCAACACTACCGTCATACCCCTTACTAAAAAGTCTAGCTACCATTGACCATTTATTTTATATATCTATGTTCGGGAACACTAAGAGGCGCAGTGCACAGATTAGTTGTTGTCATCTGACGTGATTGGGTTCGGAGAAGAAGAATACTTGACCTCGGAAGTAAAAGATAAACAAGGGCAAGGCTTGCTTGTAGCTATCTAGCTAGCTAGCTAGCAAGCAAGCTACATTATATACCCACTTACCTTTATCATCTGGAAATTGTGAATACAAATCTTTAATCTGTGCATATA
Organism: Galaxias brevipinnis; assembly: GCA_036023535.2. Taxonomy (NCBI): domain Eukaryota; kingdom Metazoa; phylum Chordata; class Actinopteri; order Galaxiiformes; family Galaxiidae; genus Galaxias; species Galaxias brevipinnis. The sequence goes on along the minus strand of JAVQIZ010013691.1, from coordinate 7,269 downwards.
CCCCGCAAGCAATATAGCTAAACTGGCTGGTCAACAGTACTAACTTCTCGATTTGAACAACGAAGTAAGGATTGTTAACGGTTAAAACTTGGTCTAACTGTGTAGTAAGTTAGCGTTACGTTAGCTATCGTGATGAAGCTATCAATATATATATTTTTATAGCCTCTCTAAGTAGCTAAATGTTAGCAATCTATTAGCTAGCATCTGAGTTGGCTAACGAAAGGAAAGTGTACACACAGCTTCAACACAGTGTCGATCAAGACCAGGGCAGGGCGCCTTGCTAACTTGCTATGAAGATATGTTTGTTTTTTATTTAAGTTCGCAGAATCTAGCGAGTAAGATTTAGCTAACGTTAGATAAATTCCTGTTTCTACTGACTAACATATATTAAGTGTGAATGTCTGTGTAACATTAACATGAGCAGTTGCCGATCAGGAATGCTCATGCACACAAGTAGGCTAGCGGTCCACACATTTAGCAAACAACGTTACCCAGCTTGATATATATATATAAGCATCACATTTTGTTAAGGAAAAAGTTGACACTTTTAACGTTACAACAAATTTGTGTCTGGTTACCAACCAACTACCACAAGCCATTTGTTTTAGTCATATATCGGTGGAACGATGAGAGAATAAGCTATGGGTGAATTAATTAGTTGAACCTGTCTTTTCAGAAATCCTGATGCAGGTGGAAGTTTGCAAGACTGAATCTTTTTAATTCTTAACAATCATCTTATGAAATGGGGTCTACTTTGTGGCCTCTTAATCCCTCTTGTGTTTTCCCTTCTGGAGAGTGCTGGGTGAATATACTTTTTGGGAGAAGGACCCACAGCTACCACCTTCCATGAGATTGGACTCTTCTAGTGCTTTTGGTAACATACTGGAGGGACAATGGAGAAAGATGTGTCTGTGCGTGACATGGAAAGCGAGACAAGAACTACAGAGGGCCATAACAACTTCTCTTTCTCAGGTGTTCCCCACTCATCTATAATGTTGAAGCCCAACCTTGAAGAAGCCAAGGGGGATACAGAGGACTCTCAGCAAACGGTTTTAGAAAATGACATGACATACTTACTAAATATTAACCCTCAGGATACCACAGTCACGCCAGAAGGCTCAGGAAATACTCAAGAGGAGGATTATGTAGCAACAGACGCCAAAGTGGACAGCGAGGAGGTGCCACTTAAACAGGATAGTATGGAGCGGGAAATGACTATAGGACATGAGGAAATGCAGGATCTGGATGAAGAGGATTATGATGATCAGTTTGAAATCCAAAATAAAGGCAGAAAGGAGCAGCCCCATAATGGAGAATCTTCTTTGAGGGGCTCAGGAGCTGGGAAAAAGTTCAGATCCCGAAATAATGGGGGAGGATCAATTTTAGAGCAAAACACTGAGACAACCCCTTCTTTATCCACTTTTTCTGCCAATGCCCCAAAGCCTTCACTCGTGTCAAGTGGTGGAAGACACAAGCAGGCACGGAGGCGCAACCACCATCACCACCAGGGCCGTGGACGCAGGCGCACAGGTACCCAGCTTACCATGGCCTTTAGAGAGATACTGTCTGAGTCCCTAAGCCCCTGGTGCCTTTCTTGCATACACATGGTGGTCGAGCTTATTGTAACATTTACACACCATTGTGGGTTATATGTGGAGAAAGGAGGAGTGGCTTTACATGACTTTGGGTTGCTGCTTCTTGCAAAGATCACAGATATCCCTGGAATGAGGGCAGACGCTGAACGCATGCTAGAATGGACAAGAAGTGGGGGAACGGTCTTGGTAGATAAGAGTGTAAGGTATGTGAAGTGGCTAAAGCAAACATCAGTATCTTGCTTTAGACTTCTCTGTGCAGTTGTGCTATTGTTTACCCAGTTGGCAAAGAGTGTATTTATCCGTCTGGGCGGGGAAAGGGGCAAGAAATGGTTGCTATATGTGCAGGACTCTAGGCTTTGGAAGCGTGTGAACTCCCTAGTGGAGCGAATCAGCCTTTGGTTCAAGAAAAGATGGAACCGGGTACCCTCTGCCACACCGGAGTCCCCTGGTAAAGCAGGACGGTGGCTGTCAGGTCAAGAGCTGGACAGACTACTGGCTTTGGCTCAAGTACCAGAGGAAGAACTGGACCCTTTCGCAGTGCTGGGGGTTGAGACGCACGCTACAGAAGCCGAGCTAAAGAGGGCCTACAGACATTTGGCTGTCCAGGTATGTTGGCGAGTGGGCTTTTGTACAGTTAATCCGGCTGATAGTGAGTGACATTCATGAACAATATATGCTGTTGAATACCTTTCTGCCTTTTTTTGTTCAATTAAAAAATCTTAATGATCATGTCAGTATTTGCATTAACTTAATTTACTTTAAATATTTTTGCCTTGTAGCCATAGCCATGTGTGCGCTTGCAATAAAACTGAATGAAAATGAAATGAATTATCTATTGCATCCCAATCCTGTAACATTTAGCCATGCAGTGACATTCAAATGATGTGAGCTAATTATGTCTTAAATGCATGCATTTAACCTTTGAATGGTTAGTAGCCTTGGTGTATGTCGCCCTTTTTCAACAAGACTCCTTTGATTAATTGAACTGAAGCAGACAATTTTCATAATTTTCTGCCTCAATCTGGAGCTTACATGATGGTCATACAATTTGAGTTGTAGATCAGGGTTGGTCATTCAGGTTTTCAGCCATGGTAATTTTGTTAGCCACGGTTATTTTATTGCAAACTTCTTCAAAAACCTTAAAGAAATAGGCCATGCATAGCCCGTTCTCATCTGTAATATTAGAACATTATCATATCCTGAATTGTGACTAGTTATATATTTTACCTGCATGAAAAGACCAAATTAGCACTATGAGCACTAATTATCACTAAGTGAGGACGACAATGATTTGTGTGTCTTCGTTAATTCATCAAATTTTTTTTGTCATCTCTATCAAGGTGCATCCAGACAAGAACAAGCACCCAAGAGCTGGAGAGGCTTTTAAGGTGCTGAGGGCTGCCTGGGACGTTGTCAGTAACCCTGAACAGCGGAGAGAGTATGAGCTGTGAGTATAAACCAGTGGCTTGAACCGGTCTATAATAACTATGTCAATATCTTCTATGAAATTATTAACTACATTGATTTCTGGAGGAAATCCTAGTACTGTTGCTAACTACTTTATCTGTCTTCACAGGAAGCGCATGGCAGCAACAGAACTTTCAAAGTCCATGAATGATTTCCTCACAAAACTGCAGGATGACTTGAAGGAAGCAATGAACACCATGATGTGTACCAAGTGTGAGGGCAAGCACAAGTATGTCTACTTGTCATCATTGTACCATTAATACTGTAATTAAAAATAATATTGTAATAGTCTGTTTCATGACTAATTAGACTTAAGGGTAACTAGTCATAATAAAATATTATAGATGCATGTCGAATATTTGCCAGTTAGCGTCTACATAAATATGTTCAATCCTGCATGTTCTTTTCGTGCAGGAGGTTTGAGATGGATCGGGATCCTGAGGAAGCTCGTTTTTGTGCCGAATGCAACCGTCGCCACAGTGCAGAAGAGGGAGACCTGTGGGCAGAGTCCAGCATGCTGGGTTTACGAATCACATATTTTGCCTGTATGGATGGGAAGGTTTATGACATTACAGGTACCAGTGTGGATATTGTGTATGTTCTCTCTTGAAATTTCACCGGGCAGACAAATATCGATGAACTGTTTCTCCATGTTGGCTAATCAATCTTACAAATGCAATCGTCCTCCAGAGTGGGCAGGCTGCCAGCGAATAGGCATCTCTCCTGACACACACCGTGTGCCCTACCACATCTCGTTTGGTTCAAAGAACAACGGAAGCTCGTCCCGACAACGGTAAGTCCCCACAGAACTAAACAGGTTTTTACCACAATGCTTAGTACTACAAAACACTACTACGAAATACTTTTTTTCTTGTGCTGATAGCACATTGAATCAGTCTTGCCCTAGAACAGAACCTAACAATGGCTCTCTATTAAAATGGCTGTGAAAGTTGAGAAATGTTAAACTTTATTTTAATGTTTATAAACATTATGCTGTTTTTGATCACTTGTTATTCCTTTCGCAGGACAACCTCAGAGCCACCCCCAGGCCCAAGCAATCCTGCCGATTTACAGGACTTCTTTAATCGCATCTTCCAGGGCGGACCTGCAAATGAAATGGCTGCTAATGGGGGCTTCTTTCCTCCAGGCCCACCTCCTCATCCCCCTACTGGTGCTGGACCTAGTGGACCTTTTCCCCCTCCTCCTCAGACAGCCTTCTTTATGCCAGGGGGACATCGTCCAGAGCCCTGTGAGCCCTGGGCTGAAAGTGGGAAGCCCCCGCGCAGAAGGAAGAAAGTCCGCAAGCCTTTCCAAAGGTGAGATGATCTGACATCTTGATGTACCACCGTTGTAACACAGAAACTCTTTGACAAATGATGGCGTTCATCACTTGATCGTGGGCATGCTTGGATCTACCCTACATGAGTGGAACTCAGGAAGATTTGTGTGAAGGCTTCCACTTTGAAAGACAACCCAGTGGCGTCTGCCATAGGTGATACTGGACTTACGAGTAAAGAAGAGATCTATTTAAAGTATCTAATGAAGGGTTAGAACATTGTGATGTTTCTTCTGCCACTCTTTGACTTGTTATGTAAGACAGTATCCATGCCATTGAAATCAGTTAGAAGCCTAATGCTGTAATGATTTAACTACATTTCCTGTCATACTTTTCGCTAAATCCTGCATGCATTAATTGTTACATGCAATTAGGCACTTCTGTTATGTCACTTTTTTTTGCATATTATTTTGAACTCTGACTCCAAATATCTGGCTTTAAATCTCAGATATTTTTTAGAATGGGCTTTCCGTGGATCAGGCTAATCAGTGAATATGTGAGCAGCTTCCCTGCTCCTATGTATGTACATTAACCTACACACTCCACCTGTGTTGCCTTTTTGTGGTTAAGTGAAAATGAAGGTTTGTCATTTGATCACTTGCTTTGAATGAAGTTAGTGAAACTTGTAATTTATGTTGAAGTTATGTTGCTAAAGACTGTGTTACAGTGTAAATCCCTGCCAAACATTGGTATAAACTTGGTACAGTCCAGTGAACTTCAAAATGCAATGCATATGTCTCTCTCTTCACATTGCACCCCATACATAAGCACTTTGTCAAGGCATCACAGAAATACACATTTTTAAAGGTAAAGTTGAAAACCTGTTTTTTTACTTTCCGTTGCTCTGTGTGCTTGTCTGATAAGTATCATGGAACGATGCAGGATTTAAAAATACAATTTAAAACTTTATCTAGTCAATGGTGGTTTAGGCCTTTTCTCTCTCACAGAGGTGATGTCCAGTTCGAAAAGGTCCCCTTGGAGAAAGAGGTGGGGGGCAGGGATGGGTGTATTGCTGAATAGCATTAGTCAGTTAACACATATATCTGGAAAGAGTTGTCTCTGATTTCTAATGTATTGCATAATGTGTTAAATTAAACTTTAATTGTTGAGTCTTGGTATGGATATCTAGCATTCAACTGCTAGTGAACTATATTTATATTTTTCAATGATCTGTCTAATCAAGTTAACCCTACTCTGACAAACATTCCTTGCTACTACATTTTTGGTCACCCACCCCTGCTTCGCTAATGGAATGTTACTTGTTAGAAGAATCTATGAGAGTATCATTTTAAAATGGTGACAAATCATTTCATAAATTAATTTAACGTAGAAAAGTAATTTGATAAGTTACCACTGCCTTCCCATATTAAGGGGACATTTATTTGAACATGAACCTTGTTGATCAGGAAAACTTACTGAGAGGCGTAAATATTTAAAGTGAATGTTTATTAATCTTTTTACATTCTTTGGTTCATTGGAAATGTTTCGGGATAAGTGGGATGAAGGCTGTTTTTTTGGAAATGTTTTTTAGGTATTCTTTATGTTAACTGAAATGTTAACTGCTACTGCTCATGTAGCTTTTTTTAAATTGAAGGACTTTATATTTGCTTATTCAGAAATGTCATCGCTTTCTTTAAATGTCTTTTATGACTTGAGAATGTAAGCTATGGAAAAAGGAGCAGTTTAAAACGGCTAATCTCCATTTTTAATTTTTTAATTTTTATTTTTTACAGTAAATATCCCAGTAGTCATTTTCGTTTCCTTTCAAACAGAATATGCAAAAAAAAAAAAAAAAAAAAAAATATGTGTATTGCAAAAATATCTGACAATCATCAGGGTTTAATGTGCTGGACAACTAAAGTACATTTGCCAGTTCATGAACGATGGTATGTGTTGGCAAGAGTTACAATGATGAAACATCACTGTTGAACCCCCCTCTCCGCTCTGTCCAGTTTTCAAAATAAAGTTAATTTGCTACTAATAGATGATGTCTGTCAACTAATTGCCTTTCTATTAATCGGTCACTGTTTTAATAATTAAATATTAAGTAATGTCATTACTTGTAGTTCTACACAAGTGAACAATGTTTAACAGTATGATGAAAACTAACCATAGTTGTGGTCTAATTTTTGTAAACTGGCACCAAAATCGTTTAACAGAATACACTTTTCTGAATTTGTGTAAATTCACTATATATTAAAATACCAACTACAATGTTGCTGCAGCACGTGGACATTTCTGCACATTTAAGGATATACATACAAACAAACAAGTACACTTGGCAATCCTGAAGCACTACTTTTAAGAAAACTCTAGTGCATTACCAACTAGAAACGGACAACCTGCAAACGTATTTAAAGGTGCAGTATGTAAGTTTCAATTTCTAGCAATAAATAACATTTTTTGTTTTTTTACGTTTATGACATACCTCCTGGAGGATATCATTTAACCAAATGCTCGAGAGAAGGTGGGCTATATATGAGCGCCCTGGGCCCTGTATTCAGCTTTTAAAAAATCTAAGGACGCCCGCCTATCCCCAACCAATCAGGAGAGTTTTTGCAAGAACTCAGGGCTACCTGCCTGTCAATCACCTCGCGTGCACACTCCTAGGTCCTCCTTCTTACAGCGTCACCCTCCAAGCAAGCTTGTTCGCATCGCAGACAAAAGTAGCAGCGGTGTGTGAACTAGTAGTTGCAAGGCGGCTGAAGTCGTTGCATGTCGTCGCAAAAGACTTGCCTTGTCAAATCGCCAAGTGCAGTTTGAGAACGTTGGGAAGTATCGTACCAGATTTATGTCAAAAAGGCATTATTCGTTTATATGGTACATGGATATACTCGGCAACGTATAGTAGCTGCCTATGGTGCCAATCGC
>JAVQIZ010013690.1:0-10052 GCA_036023535.2 Galaxias brevipinnis | reverse complement strand
AGTAGAACGTCACCCACACCAGGGGACACTGTGGCACAGGGAGGTTTGGAGTTCAAGAAGGAGTAAATGTTAAATATTTTGTCATTGAAACACTGAAGGAAGGAATTGGCAAGCTGGGTAGAGAAAGTAGACATGGTGTCCTTGCGGGGTTGAATGAGTTTGCTCACAGTGGAGAAGAGGGTCTGAGCGTTGGAATTTGGAGCATTAATGATGGCAGAAAGTAAGATGAACGTGCAGCAGTGAGTGCATCTCTGTAGGAACACGTGATGATGAAAAGATTGCAAGTGAACAGTGAGTGCCGTCTTTGACCAGTCGTTCAAGGCGGCGACCAGCCTGCTTCATTGTTCGAAGTTCTGAAGGGGATGAGGAATTAAATGAGACAGTTTTAGTTTTTATGGGGGCCAAGGTGTTTAGTGAGGTAGACAGAGTGGTATTAAGCAAGACCAACACCTCGACCAGATAGGCGAGGTTTACAGATGTAATGACAATTAGGGGGCGCAACCTGGTTGAGGACAAACAAATCCCCAGGCTGTTGTCAGGTTTCACATAAAACCAGAAAGTCCAGGTGATTGTCCAGTATGAATTGACTACAGCCAACATAGGAGTGCACAGACGGTTTACATCTTGAGCCGAGGTGAAGATAGGGGTGGCGAAGGACAATGCCAGATGAGCGTAGTGATATATATGCATCCAGAAAGAGACGACAGGTATATGACAGACATCGTAGTTCAAATGAAGAGTATTTTCAAATCTGGAGGTTGAGTAGAGATGATAGAGATTATAACTGGAGCTGGTGGAGAAGTAGTAATGGCGGTGGAAACGCCAACAGACCAGCAAAGTGGAGCCAACTTGGAACCCGTTTTTCTGTCTGAGAGCCAGCTCCTTGGCGATGGAAATACAAAGAATGAGTTCAAAATTTGGCTCTGGCTCCGAACCAGCCTGGAACTTGCTTGGTGGAAAAGGAGTATAATGGGAAAAGAGTTCATGTTCTCAGAATGGGTAACACAAATGGGTTAGACATGGGCAAACACAATCGATCCCATATAAGCTGACTGCATGGGTCCTAGGGAGTGCACAAATAGGTTATCAGTGTATAGCTTCAGAATGGGGAAATACACATGGGCCACACTTGGCCCAACCATATGGGTAAGACATGGGCAAACACTGACCATACATAGGTGCCTGTCTGTATGGGCTCTATGATGGTCATTGGTCAGTAATGTGTAAAAGGATATCTGGGATAAGGGTGGGCAGGACCACACTGTATGGGATACAATGACCTATAGGCAAACACAGGTAAACCCAGATAGTCATGTTTGGTATTGAAATGTTCACAATGAAATATCATAAGCTTTCCAGATGTTATATAGAACATACTCCCAAGTGTAAAAGTGTAAATATAAACGATATGAGGTAAAAGAGAGCATAAATACCTTTCTCAAGCAGGAAGCTATGCTTTGAAACATCCGCAAGTAACCTGTGAGGCCACCGAATTGTTACTACAGATTAAATAATCGCACCCCATCTTTCCTTGAACCACACCGTTCACCAGCAACCTTCAGAGCAGAAGAATTAGGCTTTTGACCTCACTATAGGCTGAAAACCCCTTGCCACACTTTCGAACTTAACTTACCACTTCAGAGCAAAGAAACCTTTATTCAAACCACGTTTGGGACTTCACAACTTCTAACATTATTCTAAACAATTCAGAGCTTTTTACCAAATATACGTGAGTCAGAGCATCCGCTGGATCACAAAGACTGAATCAGCGCACCTTTGTTCTTACCCGACAAGGTCAACGATCTATGAAAACCCACGTTTCAAACCTCACTACTAAGCCAACGGACAACTTTCCACCTTTATTCAATGAACTTAGTTTCAGATCTTTCCAACTTCACATAATGCACTAAGTTTCAGAACTTTACCACTAAAACCACGGATCTACTAACCAGTTTTAGTTTATTAATGTTATCTTTTAGTCCTTCTTTGAACTAATGTAATTATCTTGCTTTCTTTAGGTTAGTAAATAAATAGAATTGCTTTACATTTCAACCCAGCTGTGTCGCTTAGTTTTCCTACAACCATTTATTCACGTAACACAAGACTTCACTGCTTCAGAATTGAGATTGAAAACGTTAACTATACCATCATAAAATTAATAATACGGTTTCTCACTGAGCCGTGCTTAAGCTAAATTCTGTGTGATGGGGCTCCATATAGGTAATTACACATAATCACCTTGATTGATTACCAATTAATTGATATATTAATATTATAATCTATAAAAATTGATGAGGCGTAATTTACACACAAGAAGTAACCCAAATCCCCTACAATCATTAGGTTTGGGGGAAAAGTTGTGTTCTGTTCATCCCCTCTCTCTCAATATCTCTTCTGGAAATACGGTGTCATGTTTTCCATTTGAGAATTATTTAGGGAAGTTAAAAAAAATGGTGAGAAGACCACAGTATCCTGTGCAACAGATTGGCAGGTGTCTATGAAAGGCAAGTCTCAAGCAATGTCTGAATGTGTTGATCTGAAACAGCCCAATGCATCAGGACCAATGCCGACAAGAAATGTCCATGCATCAGTATGTTCAATACAAGATGTATTAACACAAAGACACAATAATCTCAAACTCCAGTTATACCAATTGTTTTGAACATGAGGGCAGAGTTATGATTGTGTGGAACATTGTGCATTCCACTAGAATGTGGTGTATGAATCTTTTGAAATGAGGCATGTTTTTTCAACTACCCCATTGATTCGACATCTCTGGGAGTCCATTCGCTATCAAAACTGTCTTGTCTGCTTGTTGGTGCCCTAGTAACAAACATTACAAAACCAATGGGCCTCATTCACCAACCTTGGTGAACATAACAGTTGTCTTCTTAAAACCCACTTATGCAGGTTTTCACAAAGATTCTGACATTCAATGTTTTCTTATCTGGGATTTGTTCTTGTGTAACAAAATCTAGGAAGACCCAAGAGCATATTTGCACACATTTGAGGGCAGAATGTTCATTCGAAATAATTTGTTCTTACATTTCCTTAAATTCTACAACTGTAAAATATTATTGGATTCAAACTACGATATGTTTTTATCATTTACATCATCGCTGGTGCAGCGAGTTATCAACGGGCCAAAAACATTCAAGCTCAACCCAGACTGGCCTGGCCAACCTGAGGGCCAAAGGATTGACCTAATTTGTTATCTAAATAACCCGAACAGAGTCTGTTCAGCAACTGAACTCGCGTGAATAAAGGAAAGCGGACAGTGAGGCAACAGGAAAACGTAGGCTACATAATAACTTAATGACTGTGTATTCATACATTTCTGTCAGCTAACAATACTTTTCAAAGATAAAATTAGGCAAGTAAAGAAGGTGATTTGGCTACAATCAAACACAGCGTAGGACCTTCACCATAACAGACTTGTCTTTGTATACGTACATTATACATTCAGGCAGCGCAGCAAACTGCACACATTTTTGGGGGCAGCCCGGGGCCCGTTCTAGTTGTGTGCCTTTCTTTGGATCAAGCATTCCATGAACAAGTAATATCATCCCATTCATCTTTTTTTGTATTTTTTCTATATCCTCTACTGATGCTACTAAATATGACAGCTCATTTGCACTCGGCCCTGTAGTCTCTTGCCCTTTTATAAGGATTGGTGTAATGATGGGACATTCGCGAACGAACGGCTCTTTTTGAACGGCTTTTTTCAGTGAACTTAGGGAACTGCATCATCTCGGTAAAAGAGCCGTTCTTTCGGATCCCTGATTAAATTTTTTTTTTGTAGCACAGCTCAAAGTAGGATTCTCTGCCTTGTTCCCCAGACTGTCAACCCCTGAACAGCCTCAGTGACTGACATGGCAACAACCATCCCATCCATCCATTTTCCGCCGCTTATCCGGGGCCGGGTCTCGGTGGCAGCAGGCCCAGCAGGGAATTCCATCCGTCCCTATCCCCAGCAACGCTTTCCGGATCCTCCTGGAGGATCCCGAGGCGTTCCCAGGCCAGACGAGATATATAATCTCGCCAGCGTGTTCTGGGTCTACCCCGGGGTCTCCTACCAGTAGGGCGTGCCCGGAAAACCTCCAACAGGAGGCACCCAGGAGGCATCCTAATTAGATGCCCGTGGTTTACTATGGTCTTATTTATTATTTGATTATTTCTATGCAAGATTACCGACAGTGCCATAACGTTTGCTGTGGTTTTCGGATTGAACAACAGAAAAGCACCAGACCTGGCAGCATTCTCAGAGTGGTCATGTTATTTCCTAAAGAGGGTTAACTGAGACTTTCCTGAAATAAACCCACAAGCCAGTTCTAGACAATTCTAAGAGAAACCAGAATGTTAATATGGTGCCATCTACTGACAATATCAAGCAATTGCATTACACATGTGCTGAACCTTGAGTTGGCCTTCAACACTTCTAACACTCTGATGGAAGCATAAAGCAGCGAGCATTACATCCTCATCCCCACAATCTCTCAACCAACTAGTTGATGATTGGTTAAAAATTTAGAAGAATCTAAAATACTCACAAAATGGCTTTGCTCTACATTTGCAGCCCAAACAAACAGAATATGACCAAACACGTACTGTTCATTTCTTTTAGGATTTTGGCGTTAATAATGACACTGAACTCAACAGATCAACAGGAAATCATTGGATTCATTGGTAAAGCATTAGGGTCCACATATAGGTCTCTATGTGCTTCTCTATTTAGCCAATGCATTTACAATAGGATTAACAAATCTCCAGTTCCCACTGCATTTCAGAGAAGCAGCTGTGAATCGGAAACAGTGACTCGGGAATAGAGCCTTTTGCAGGTGTTTTGTATCCATGTAACGCTAATTATAATTTAGAGATTACAGGTCCAAACAAGGTCAAAGGCGCTGACTGTCCCTATCTCATTCCACAGACTGATGGGACTTTATCTTAATAGAAAACCACGAGTACAAACATGAAGTCAGATGGACATCACTGGAGCAGTGGTGTGACTTTTGTGATGTCCACAGTGACCGTTGCCTGGAGGGGGTGGATATTCATGCAGACATGTGGGAACAAAATCAATGTAAACTGGAATTTTTTTTATGCGTTTGACAGAATAATTCACATGAAATTAAACTACAAAAATGTTTCATTTACAATCTCTACAAAGAATGCTTATTGCACATAAACAATGCGTTAACATTTTATACAATACATATATTATTAAAAAGCTATCTTAAATCATGGATGGTCTTTGGATCTATCCTGATGTTGGATAGACAGTAAGCCAGGGTCCCTGGAAGTTGGTAAGGAGAGTACAAACAGTCCACAGTCGGTTTACTAAGCCACCAAGAGAAATGGGTAAAATCCTATCAAATATGTGATAATCTTTTATTCTGCGTATTGCCCTTTCAACATGAGCTTGCAGACGTGCAATTTCTTGTGTCTGTCTCACTTCCTCTTGGCTAAACTGCCCATCTTGTCGAAGCAATGGTGGAATGACTAAAGACGCATGTACCTCAGACAGAATGTCCTTAATGGGGAAATCCTTATCAGCTATAACCTCATCTCCTTCATCTAACAAAGAAATTATCCCTGACTGTCTTGTAATGTCCTGGTCAGATACAGAGCCTCTATAAAGGTCACTGACAAAGGTAACTAAGCCAGAGGGACTAATGCCTATAAGAGCTTTAAATGTGCTGCTTCCTTTATAACGTGAGTACGTCTCTGAATTCAGAGCTGTAGAGCTTTGCCACTGCACTTGCAGCTCTCTACGGGTTATCAACACTCTTAGATGTGGGAAAGCATCTCTTACAAACAGGGGCATTAGCTCACTCACAGTCTCTCTAGAAGGCCAAAACACCAATGAGCCCATCATGAAATACATGAAGTTTGTCCAGGTCACACAGATCCTGCTTACAGTTGACTGTGACACATTAAAGCGGACAGCCAGATCCTGCTCTAACAAACCCTGCCTCAAACGACAAAGGAACAGGAAGAACTGATCAATCAGAGATAAACTTTGAACTTCAAATCCCTGACTAAGAATGTGCTCATCTGCTTGTTTAAGTGGCTGTGCTTGACTCCAGCCTACCATACTCTCAGCGGTGGGCTGTATAGCCATAAACACAGCTTTGAGAGTGGCATAGTCTTTAAATCCGGTATAAAACATGATATGCTTGGCATCACACTGAAAGTGTTCAAGGAAAAAACAGTTGCTTTGCATGCTGGATACTTCCTCTGCTTGATGAACAATGGGTTCCCATGTCTTGTATGAAAAAGTCTTCTGGGTGTAATCGTGATCACGGTGTGGCAAGCTTGTCTCGTCTTTGCTGGAACTGCAGATATAGAGGAGATATTGCGCACACACACACACACACACACACACACACACACACACACACACACACACACACACACACACACACACACACACACACACACACACACACACACACACACACAATATTGACAGTGGCTGCATTGAGAACATGGATCTTGTCAAGCATGTATGTATGCATGTATATATACCTACATACACACATACATACATACAATATAACTGTTATACATATTATATTCACACAATAAATGATGATACTTAAAAAATAATATGTCAACATTTGTATGTGAAAGAAGAAACATAGCTCTGACCATCTCAATTTAAAAAATTGTCAGTGTTAGATATGTGTTCAAGTTCAATTGGCCATTAAGAAGTAATGCTACAGAAATCAGCAATGGTGCCTTACTTATCTGCTTGCAGTGTGTTTTTCCTTAGCTGCTCCAGCTTTCTTCGTCTCACAGATCGTGCAGTGTCTGTCTGTTTAACATCTGTGTGGCCCAGATGTAGGGATGGTGCCCAGTCTGGGTCAGTCTCCATCATCTCGTATGCAGGTTGACCTGCAGTGACATGACAAGTTATTTTGTAGCCAACTACATAATATTGGCCTATTCCATCACATTTTACAGTTTTAACGAAACCAGATTAACCCTCCCTGAGTATCTGTCCTTATTAGTCTAGTGTGGAGAAACCTATCTGGACGGGGAAACAGCGTTCAATACAACATGGGTAATCCAAAACAGCATTGATACAACGTGAAAGATAGTTACTTTATAAGACAGAAAACCAGTACATATAGTAATGTTACTCACACAACAGAAACTCGTACCTTTATGAAAATGCCTAGAGCAAACTAACATGAACGGAGATATCTTGGTGAAAGTGATGTTTTTGCGTCTCACCGCTGCAACCCAGGCAATCCGACGCCTCTTTGTTATCTCCTCTACCTGCTGTCCATAGCCTTTTTTCCAAGTGGGAAACTTAAAAAATCTTGCCTCGTAGTCCACTTTCCTACCTTTTCCATTGTGGGACTTATTATGGCAACTATATACACAACAGGAGCGTACCATTTCACAAATAAAAAGAAGTGAAAGTGATGACAACAATTCAGCGGTGTTGAAGGCATAGGCATACCCCTAAAATGGCGCTTAAACCCAAAATGCACTTCGGTTATCGCGCGTCGCTCGTCATCTGATCGGCGATAGTGCTGCAAAAAGAAAAAAATAGTGCTACGTCTCAAATGTCATACTACTACTTTTTTCTGGCAAGGTAGGTTACGTCAGCTGCACTTACGATGTATGTACTGCTGTTGCATGCATTTTTGGCTTACTGTATTTCACATGGTATGTATTCGGACATACAAAATATTTTTCTGGCTCACTATAGTAAGAATAGTATGAGTATTGAGACTCAAGGCCAGTTCAGACCAAAGATTCGCGACGCAACTGGCTGCAACTCGCAAGAGTCCGAACGTCTGATCTTAAACGCTCTAAATTGAGTGGTTCACACCAAAGCAACTAGCACAGACACAAATAACCGTTTCCATAGGAACGGTTACTACAGTTACTACACTACAGTTAGCTAACGTTAATAAAAATAATTTCATAATTGTATTTCCCTATTAGTATGAGCTAGTGTATGACAATCGTTTTTATTTAGGTGCGATTGGCACCATAGCTACTATATGATGCCGAGTATATAATTTTAATAAACGATAGCTTATTTAAATAAATAAAGAAATATAAATATAAATATAAATAAATATTTAGATAAATACAACATGCACGTAAACGCACTAACGAATACTGCCTTTTGACCTAAATCTGGCGCTATGCTTCCTAACGTTCTAAAACTGCTTTGGCGATTTCACAAGCCGCGGTTGAATTCTTCTGTGATGGCAACGGCTTCAGCCGCCTTGTTCTACTAGTTAAGACCGCTGCAACTTTTGTCTGCAACGTTCTAAATCCGTTTCGTTGCGTCGCGAATCTTTGGTCTGAACTGGGCTTTAGCATACATCTTTCTCTGGCTTACTTTATAGCGGAGCCTTTGAAAGAGCTCTCTATATGGCTCTGCTTGCATTATGATATGCATTTATTTGTGAGCAGTGTCACTTATATATAAATCACCCAAAAATATTTGTGAATCCTTATACATTTATTTGTGAACCACATCATTTATATATAAATCAGGAAATATATTTGTGAATTTTTCTGCCTTTATTTGTGATTATTGATAGCGATCATATTCCATAGCTGCAAGTCATTGGAGCTGATTGCGATGCGCATCAGCCCTCCAGACGCCGTGATCTGGCTGCAGTCTTGTTTGAATAGAGAATCCCTTTCAGCAGGCACAATGGAAACAGGAATAAATAAAGACATCTTTGCTATTTTAAAATGTATGATTTTGTAACGTTTTTTTCTCACTTGGACATATTGTCCGGTGACTCTTTTATTTATCAACTTTTGAAAAGCTGAACTTTGTCGGCTAACAGAACCTCTGTCAGAGACTTAATAAAATCCAGTAGAATGTAAAAACATATATATTGTTTGTGTTTTTTTTCACACAACTATCTGGCGACCCCCAGAAATGATCTTGCGATCCACCGCGGGTTGCGACCCACAGGTTGAGACCACTGCCCTAGAGAAACAAATTCCATCCGAGTAGGGGCTACACAGTGGTAAGACTATATTGTGGTCAGTGTTTTGAGTGATTGGATCGCAATTCTTCTTTGCGGTCATTTACACTTGTCTTGAGACACCGCATACTGAATATGAATAAAGTTGTATTTGCTTAACGTTAAAAATAATTCAGATCTTTTTTATTTTGCTTATACCAACATAAATATGGGAGAGTATGTGTTCAACTCCCCGCGGTGTCCTTGCCCAGGAATCATTTCACAACTAGGTGTAAACGGGGCCTCTCCTGCCACGCAATCGCATTGAAATGTTCTTGTTTTTGAATTTTCTTGTTCTTTCTTGTTTTTTTCATAGTTTGATTTGTGTAGGAGGTGTTACGGCTTGATTGATTTGGATGCCTTTTCTGATGATCTGTCTATGAATCGACTTAACCTGTGTTAGTCAGTCAACTCGTATACGAACGGTAAAAATCCACATAATTGGCACCGGACCCACCAATACTAAAGTTGGCAATATCTCTCTCTGGATCTCTCCTTCCATCGACTAAACGTAGGTAAAACCAGAGGCATTTTCTATCCCGCTTAAGCTTCAAGGATTCTGTAGTTTATTTAAGAATTCAATAATTATGTGATTGCATCATGCAATCACATACTGTTACCGGAAAGTCATATTATTATCATTACTATTAGGCCTGTTTTTGGCGCTTTATCAAAGCCGGCAGTTTCGACCCAATCGATTCCATTCCAGTGCCCACATGTCTTGGGTATTGCAGTCCGTTTGCGCTTACATACAGCTAAGTTATCGGTTCACGTGTTATATTTTTTATTATTATTTTTTATTGGTTTTTGGCCCCATTGAAATGAATGGCGAGAGAGATTTCACGGTCATATACCGCCATCTACCGTTGATGTTATGTTGTTACGTTTGTACCGATTGTCTTGGTTAGGCTATTACATCGAGCACCAGTTGAAAACTGCATCAGTGACTCCGTCTTGTTATTTGACATCGAAACATGGTGTCAGAAGTGGGAAAGCTAAATCATAAATAACAGAAAGTTCAGGACATCTGCACCAATG
>JAVQIZ010013666.1:0-19753 GCA_036023535.2 Galaxias brevipinnis | reverse complement strand
TCCTTGTCGTCTAAAAAGAAAGTGACCGCCGATAGTGTGTGTAACTACTGTATCTGTGGTGGCAGCCAGCTGGTCACAACGTCAGTCAGGCTTCGTAGGAAATCAATGAGCCAGTTCATTCAGTGGAAGGGGGGGAGCATGGATATGGACACTGGTGGAACTAACCTGGCAGGCAGGCAGCAGGCAGCCTGATGTAACAGGGACATAAGACTCCCTCTGACAGCCCCTGGGACTAGTAGGGCGCCCTAAGGACAGTTTCACTGGGTCACAGCTTGGCTTAGGGTGACAGGCCACTAGGACTGGACGTACGGCCGGCAGTAAGGGCTATTCATCACTGTACCGTGGAGAGGTCCCCTACCTGCTCCATGAGGAACATTTATTTTAGTCAACTTTCCACTCCCCTTCAAAAGCCTCGCTTCCACTCCCACAGCCAAGCGAGACTCATGCACTTGTTTTTTTCACTGCCAATTCACACGGACAAAGTTTACGTACAGACAGTGTTTCACAAATCCACAGAGAAGTCGTGTCATGATGCAGAAAGAAAAGCCTAACGACTGCCTTAACCCACATATGGAATAAGTTACATGTCTGTACGTCACTCAGCATGAGGATCAGTATGGACAGGGGAGAGAAGGCCTAATACAGAGTAGTACACAGTACTAAAGCCCCTGTGCCAAAGTATTAGAGGGTGCTGAGTGACTCTAATGACAAACCCATCAACACTCAACAGTAGAGGGAAAACCCCATCTTGCATTCCTAGTCTCTGACATTTGGATTCGGTCAACTTGATTTTGATGGAGCAGCCAGCCAAAAGGTCTGAGAGGGTGAGGTCCACCAGCTGCCCTTTGACCTTTCACTGTTACTTCACTTTCAGCCCATCTCACTTTTTCCCAGGGCTCTTTCTTTCCTCTAAAGAGGAAAAGACGAATGGAGGAAGAAAAAAAACTAAAAACAATGGCTTCTTCCCCGTTCTAAAATAACCTTTAAAGAGCTGCAGTAATAACCGTGCCAAATCCTGATTATCCGTCAAGCTTTTGAAAAGCTATGGATAGAAGATTGGAGATCACTTTTCCCTCTCTCTCTGTCCATATTCAGGAGAGGTTTTAACTTTTCATTATACCAAAAAGGGGTCCTTGCTCGCTCTCCCTTATATGACACACACACACACACACACTCACTTTTTTCATTACTTCTTAAATCTTTCCTTATCTGTGATATCTAACCCATATATCACCTGCCCACCCAAACTCACCCACTGCAGGAGCATCATATTCATCCCCCAGAAGGATCTCGGGGGCTGAGTAAGCCAGCGACCCACAGCTGGTGGTCAGCTTCTTCCCCGGTTGGAACTTGTTGCTGAAGCCAAAGTCGGTGAGCTTGACCAGTCCTTGCTTCTCGAAGAACACCACGTTCTCGGGCTTGAGGTCGCGGTGGACCACGTGCAGCCGGTGACAGTATGAGATGGCGTGCACGATTTGCGCAAAGTACTTCTTGGCCAGCTCCTCGTTCAGCCCTTCCTCGTGCTTCATGATGTAATCAAACATGTCTCCTCCGTCACCCAGCTCCAGGATGAGGTAGAGTTTGGTCTGTGTGTCGATGACCTCGTACAGACGCACGATGTTGGGGTGCTGGACCAACTTCATGCAGCGCACCTCCTGGAACAGGTGACCCGTGGCGACCGTGTCCAGCTTGGTTTTGTCAATCACCTTCACCGCTACTTTCTCTCCCGTGAAGACGTGGCGGGCCAACTTGACCACGGCAAAGTGACCCCGCCCCAGCGTTTTGTCCAGGTCATAAAGCCCCGCGATCTTTCCATCGTAGCCCCGCTTGAAACCCGCCATGGCTTGCGAAGGGGATGGGGAGAGGTGGGGTGGTATCCCCGCAAATGGGGGGCACCGTTTGGCGGAGTCCTGGGGTTCCAGTTTACTTCAGAACGTCCACTGCAGTGGGAGTGCCCATGGTGCCAGCTTACTAACAGAAAAAAGAAAGATAGAAATGAGAAAAAGCTCATTTCAAAACGTAGTCATTCAACACAAACTTTGGGACTTAAGAAGAATAAACCAGGAATCAATAAGGCAGATGTTATGCATTTGTACAAATTTTATTTCACCTAGGCTAGTAGGGGAGGAACTACTACTGATTGTGTTGAAGCCCAACCTGAAGATGTGTGAAATAGCAAGTTAATATGGGGCAAAGATAACGGTACATCCAAATAACATGATTGAACACAAGTTACACAGAGAACATAGCGTTGTAACGTCAGGAACTGAGCTTGAAATGTACAATCTTTTTGTCTCAACTTTAAATCAATGTTTCGCTTCTGAACGCTGCCATGAGCTTAGCTAGCTAACGTTATCTGGCTCAGAAGAAGTTAACCGCTTGACAGAGGCCCACACGGTTGTATGAGGCTCATTGATTGAATGCGTAAGTTAGCTAGCAAGCAAGCTAGCTATCAGCGCGTTAGCTACCTAGCTTTTCGTTTTATATAGCCTGGCTGTTGCTACAATACACTTAGCTAGCGATTGCTACCCCCCAAGCTACTGTAAATGTGTATGGCAACTAGGGTAACATTATGGACCTTTGCTTAATGTTATCTTAAAACAAATGACAAAAGTCAGGGCTACCACTTCACAGCTTGAAAGCTAACAGTAACATTAGCTGACGTTATGGACTTACCACCCTCTCCAGTATTAAGACTCGAGCCGAGATCCCGAGTTAGACCGATTGTATAAGGTCCTTATTTTCCTGTGAACGTATTGCTCAAAATGGATGCAAAAAGGTAAAACAATCCCCAGTTACATTTACCACAATAAATGTGCCGTGCTCATTCCCATCGTTCATCGTGAAACAAGGCATATCATTGTCAGATGTATCATGCCAGCGCTAGAAACCCTCTACGCGGAATCATCATTCTCACACACAGAAACGGTTGGGCTTGTGCGGGCGCATCAACCGCATTCGACTCTGACGTCAAATGAACGTTTTTTTTTTTAGATGATACATTTCCTGCAAAGATGCCTGATGATGCATGAATGATGTAAAGAGCATGACAATTCTCTACTGATTGCAGCTGTATGTTTTTGAAAGTTTATAGAAATTATATGGCATTAGAGAATTCAATACATCTTGCGATAGCCCACAGTTTCTGGTCAAAATTGATAGAAAAACTTCAGTTCATGAGCATAATTTCAAATCACTCAATTCGCTACAAGAATTAATACTGGACTAGTATTATTTAGTCCACAATCAATTAGGTCTGGCTTTTGAAAAAAAGTAAGCAGACTAGATGGACATCTAGTGGAATAAATGGGTAAGTACTTCTAAATACAGACAAGTTCCCCATTCCATCTGTCTATCCATTCGAATAAATGGAATTATATAAAATCCCCACGTTTCCATAACTCCCTACCCTATCATGAACTCCTATCGTCATCAAACATACTGAGATGCCTACATATATCAATGCGTGTTACAAATAGATGACAATGCATTTTGAAAGAAAAAATATTATAATTGATGGTTATGTAAATAGGTAACGTCTGCGCTATCTACTTATATCAAGAAGCCTTCCTTCCTGATGCTTTGATATTACATTTTAAGTAGACAAAGTTACGCGTGGCCTTCCACATAATAATAATGTTTTGCTTTCACAGCCACGCATAGAACGAGAACAACTTCTCTTTTGAAAGGAGATCGTGTGTATTCCGTAAAATGGTTTAATATTAAAAGATATCGCGAGGTTTGTAAGTGAGATTTCGCTTCGCAATGGGAGGAGACAAAAAAGAGCAAGCGATATCGTCGAGCAAGCAGCTGCGTTAAGCATGATGTTCATTCTGCCTTTTGAAAGCTAGCTAAATAGAAAAGTACGAAAATACTGCCGCCTTTTTAAAACGTAATGAATGAATGCAGTGTTGCTTTGTGTATTGACACCTGCACCAGCGCTTCTTGTCTCCCATCTCCATTTCTTCGCCACAAGCTGTCAAGATTGACCAACGTTTCTGCACTATCTGGAGCTGTTACATTAGCCAGTTTATGATTCAGTTGCATTCACATATTCAAGCCTACGTCTTTCGTTTCGAGTTCCCCGGTAAGAATTTGGAACCTTTAATGGCTTTTATTGCTAAATATTTTGGATATGTTACTTTTAATGCTTTACAACTTCGTGCCAAGGGGTTTGTAGACCTTTGGTCTTGATAGGGTAAATGTCAGGTAACTGCCATTGTGGACGTTGTCGCTTTGCACCCTCATGGTTTAAGTGATGCATATAATATGTAAAAGTCGTTTATTTTGCAGCGCTTGGAAATCCCCAGTTGACTGTTGGTAGTTAGCGTCAAGTTAAGTAAGGCTAACTTCTTAATTGAGAGTTTTGCTTTCTCTGTCGTTTTGTAGAATGTTATTTTTCGTGTGTATGGGCTGGGGTACGGGGATGTTGGGCAATAAATCATTTAATCTGTAAAACGTTAGTCGAACATCTTTTAGACAGATTTATTTTTTCGACAGTAGTACATTTGCTAGAGGGTTTATCATCTATGTGCACAAAGTTGCGTTGGCTTACCAGGGCACTTCGACCTGGCAAGAGATCTAGAACGCCAGGAGGGAAACTTTGGAATACATTCATTTTGTGTGTTAAAATAGCATGTCTAGTCATAAAGCTGTCCTTCCAATACAGATAAAGGCTACATGTATAAACCTTTTTTAAGATGTGTCATTCTAAAGTGACACTATAGCACTATATATATATATTTACCTAAGCTTCTGTTATGATTTCTATGTACTCTTGAACAGGTCTGAGTGTTTCCTCCTAAGAAATCACAGTCGATTTCAACTAAATGTAATTCTCTTTACTAACATAAGGAAACCTAACAAAGACATGTATTGTACTCCAGGAGTGTGGAGATTATGATGTGGAGATTATGTGTACCCTAAACACACTAAACTTGTGCCACCGCAAAACAATTGCCACTGCATCTTCTGCACAGTAGTTAGCGTCTCTGCAACCCTAATCAATCAACCTAATGTGTATGGTAAACCAACCCAAGCAATTGATCTGCAGACTTCCACGATGTGAGCAACTTACATCTAGCTGTGCTGCACTTTTGTACGAACTGGTTTTAAGGACGGTGTATATGTCTGAAAGAGTGGCCTTTTGTAGTTATGCTAAATGAAACGGGTTCCCGTTCCCCTTGCAAAAGTAAAGGCAAATCAAGCTGCGTGTGCGCTGAAAGTCTTTCACTCCACCTGACCTCCAGGCTTCAGCTCAAAGCCTGTCTGCGTATTGAGTTACTGTCCATGTCAGTGCTGTCTGTTGTCATGGGAACAGGTGTAAAGTGCTACGCTGCAGCGTTTTCAGCCCGTGTCCTTCTCCAGCCTCGTCCCTCTAACCCCTCTCGGCCCAGCCTGCTTCCATCCACCTCCATCGCTCTGGGGTCCCACTGGGAACAGAGTCCCCAGCACGCCACTGCAAGCTCTGCAGCCGTTGGTGTGTGTGTGTGTGTGTGCGTGTGCGTGTGCGTGCGTGCATCTGCTTATAAATGGGTGGATGTGTGAGTGAGTGTGTGCATCTGCTTATAAATGGGTGGATGTGTGTGTGTGTGTGTGTATGCGCGCATTTGCTTATAAATGGGTGGATGTATGTGTGTATGGAAACGATAAGTAAAGAGGTGATGGCTACAGTGATAGAGAGAGAGGGCGTTGGGGAATAAGAGAGGAGCAGGTCACGCTGGCTAGTGTTAAGCAGAGTGCTGTGCCGCCTCCATCTCTCGCTCCCCTGCTTCAGGCCCAGCACAGCGGCCAAACCTCATCCAACCTGACAGGGCACAAGTGGGCCAGGAATACAGATGACTGCATATAAGGACACCTCATGATCACCAGATCACGACTAGCAATGAAATCACCGAGGGAGAGATGGAGAGCTGGAGAGAAAAGGGGAAGAGGCAAAATAGTTTACAGAGAGAGAGAAAGATGGAAAATAATATTGGCAAGGGCAGTGGCAAAAGGTTGAGGGGAAAAAAATAGAAGTGAAAGTGATCAGGAGAGGTTGAGAGACGGAGAATGTGTGGAGGGGGGGGGGGGTAGAGAGAGAGAGAGGCTGAAAAGAGAGGAAGGAAAGGGCTGAGAGAAGCAGTGGCGTATGAAGAGGCTCTTTGTGAGCACCAGGAACTGTCGGTCCTCTCTCCATCTCCACAGTCTGGATCAAGTGGACAGAGAACAGCCAGAGGTCTCCAATGGAGGAACCCAGAGGACTCAGGAGAAAAAGCCTAAAGTCAGAGGGGACAATGGAATGACAACGCCTTCCAGGAGAGTTGTGTGTGTGCGTGTTTGTGTGTGTAGTATTGAAACAAAGGAAAAGGCCAGAGAGAGAGAGAGAGAGAGCTTTGAGTGTTAAAGATGAGCAGTCAATCTCAGACATTGCTGCAGCTGAAAGACCAGTGCAGCTTCCCACTATGCCCACCCCTTCCATCCCCCAACAGGAAGCTGCCTACAGGGGAATCAAGTGTCTCTAGACTCCTCCCACAATGCACACTGCCTCCTTCTCACATCCATCATTATCATTCATCACTATCATTATCATTCATCATCACATCATTATCATTCAACATTATCATTCATCATCACATCATTATCATTCATTGTGACATCATTATCATTCATCGTGACATCATTATCATTCGTCGTGACATCATTATCATTTGTTAGCATTCATCGTCAGGATCATCGTCAAACCTATATCCATCACTGTCAATCATTGTCATCCTCCTCTTCACAACCTCCAGAGCAAATGGGTTAAGGGTGTCTAAGGGAGACAAAGCCCATGACTGCGTCAGTGAGGCAGGTGAAGGGGAAGTTGTAAGGAAGGTTTTTTTTTTGTCGTAGCGTTGGCCACTGGTTTTGCAGACCTTTTGTGTCCACCTGGCATCAGCCATAACTGTTGTCTTTTCTGAGTCATCTTCTGACTAACGTTGTCCTCATTTGTAAACCCATGGAGGCTAGCTGGTTCTAAGGAGCCTTTGTGTCACCGGAAGCCTCCCAGGAGGACTAGCGTTCTCCGTCGTCAGTGGTTTGACCTTTAAGTCCTCATGTCGACTACTGTATGTCAGACAAAGAGCTGGACGCTCGAAACGTCACCATGTAATAATACATTTTCCTGGGAGCAACATTTAGTGTATCCAGTCTTATATATTTTTTTATCATTTGTATGTGCGTGCTTTTATTAACTTTTTTGCATGAGTCTTGTACGTTGACTATGCTACATTGGCTAAGCTATAAATGGGAAAAAAAGTTTTTGTTCAGTTTTATTTATTCTTTAATCATCATAATGGAATTGTCACTCCTCATGCAGTAATAGTAATTTCAATATTGCGCTTTTTGTCCGAAGATGTTGAGCTGAGTTGACAATTTAGTGAAAATGTCCTTTTAGCATTTTGTGTAAGAAAAACTGTATCGATCACTAACCATTGTAATTAATTTAAAATGGCTACCCACTATATGACCGTTCACCATAGGGTCACTCATGGAAGCCTCCAGAACAATACTGCTCTCAGCTTCAAGGCTTTATTCTGCTGCCACCACTGTCACACCCAGGTAGCTGAAAGATTTATAAAGAGTAATGGGGGAGGCATGGCCGCATTGTTTGGGCTATTCGGGGAAGGGTTTGGAGATGTGTCGGCCGGCGAGTCAAGACTCACTGTGATTTTAAATGTGTGCCAAACGGTTCTGCCTCGAGGTGTGGTATTAGTCTTCATAGAGGCTTGTCTCTCCTCTGCCTCTTAAGCTTTCGCCACAGTATGCTGCAGTGTTTACTGCCATCGGCGGGTCTATGTATCGTTCCCTTAATGCCAGTTTTATGAATATACTGTAATTAATAGAGTAATGGACTCCTTATAGCAAAGACTGGAGCTGGCCTATTAGCCCAGTTCAAAGGAGCAATAGTGGATTGGTGAGTTGATGCCAGGCAAGGTAGATGAGAGCTCACACGAGACCAGCTGAATGCTAATGGGGGGGGGGGGAAGAGAGAGAGGGTGGGGGTGTAGAGAAAGGGACGAGGGGTGTGGAAATGACAAGGAAAGGACGGAGGGAAGACGAACACAAAGTAAAAAACAAAAACATTTTGAATAGGGAGGAGGGGATAAGAGAGATGGAGAGAAACAAAAAGAAAAGATGTAAGGTGAAACGTATACCCAGGCAGAGCGAGCGAATGAAGAGGGGGGAGAAGGCTCGGTGGTAGCCATAGAGATGGAACACTGGAGGCTGTTCCAGTGTTCTATCTCTATGGAGGTAGCATTATGAGCCAGGCACACAAATAGGACACCAGACAGGTACCATTCCCCGATGGTTAACTAATTGTAGGTGATTCATTTGATTTATAATGAGAGCTTTTTGTGACCTTATCATAATTAAAAAATTTATTCTGAGACAAATATTTACTCCTTTACATGCACACAAGAAAATTTTTGCCCTTCCCTCAAAATATTGTATTTCAGCTTGTAAGGGCTGTCTTAAGTCTCCGAGGCCCCAATGCAAATGGAATAAATTGAGAAAGACATTCAGCTTAACATAATTGTCGGTGTAGTCTGGCTGAAAACAAACAGAGCCATAAATCAAAGTCTCTGGCCAAGTTAGAGCTCACCCCAGGCTCCTCTGACTTACTGAAATGACAGTGTTTGCATGGAGGAAGCTCCCAGCACTGCATCCTTTGCTTACTGATTTGGCGGAGGCTACGAGCGTGACATTTGTGCAGCTCCTCCTCTCCTGGCATGGGAAGATTGCTGCAGGAAGAGACACAAAAAGCACACACACACACAAGCATCCCTCCCTGTGGGTGGGGGCGAGAGAGAGAGGATTCATCTAAACCTCTGACATTGGCACTTCTGTCCTTAGCGTAGCGGGCGAGGCCAGGAGCCACCGTCCTCTCTATAGGCTCGGTGACATTCAGCAGTCATCCAATGACATCGTGTCGTTTTTACACATGGCTTTGAGCTGACTTCATAACGAGAAACGTTTGGGTAGTGAGTGTCCAACACAAGAAGGACATCGTGTTTTTTTATGTATGGCTTTGAGCTGACTTCATAACGAGTAACGTTTGAGTAGTGAGTGTCCCATGCAAGGCCTACTTGGTGCACGCTGGTTGTCTCAGTGCAGACAGAGAGCAGGTACAAACAAGCTTCTTTTTTGGTGTCTCCTTTTTGAACCACTGAATATTTCACAGGTCATGCAGGGTGTGTGTGTGTGTGTGTTTTCTAACCAGAAGGCAGAACTAGTCGCGCTTGTTTTGGGGATGGGGATGTTGATTGACAGCTGGCTCTGTTTTGACAGGTACTGTAGAAACCAGACAGTGTGGAGACCTGAGTGGTTACCGTGACTACTCTAGCGTGCTGACAGTCAAGCTGACTTTGTTTGGAGGCGCTTTCTCACTTCCTCGCCCACTGACAGGGGGGTTAATGGACCAGAGGTCACAGCAGACCTAAATAAGCTGGCTCTGTTTTTCACAGGGTCAGGACTAGGTACTAGACTGCGGAGGTCTCCAGTGGTTACCTTGTTTAGGCAGCTGAAGCGTTTTTTGGCCCTGATGGCTTTCCATAGGCAGTGAGAAAGACTCCGGAGCTGTGAAGGCTAGCAGAGTGACGTGTTGACACCAGCATACTGTCACCACTGGCTCACGAGGCTGTTTAGAGGGAAGGAGGAGGTTGACGACTCTGACACCTCTGTGGTGTTTGCAGCACACACGCTCTAGGGTTTGTCTAAGGATACATTCTTTTTTTTTCCTGACTCAGACTAAGCTTTCTATAATGACTAGCTAGGCAAGGCTCGATTTTGGTTCAATAAAGAAAAATTGGCATTTGTAAGGTAATAGAAGTAATTTCAGTTGCTACTTTGTTTTTATGATAAGACTATGTTTGAAAATGTACATCTGTCTCTCTGTAAATGAGTCATTTGTTGTGGCTGTAAACAGCGTTTATTTTTGCATGTTTTCCACATGCAGAGCTCGTTCACACTGAAAGTGACCCTTATCGAGTCAACGTACTGCACCTGTCATGATGTCAATGACTGCCTGAGGATAGATCTGCCATGACTGGACACCCCGTTCACAGACTGACAGATGGCAAGAGCAGAACGGAGCAATGGTGGGAGAGAGAGAAAGAGAGAGAAAGGGAGAGATTAGGAGAGAGAAAGGGAGACAAAGTGAGAAACAGAGAGAGAGACAGATATAGGGAAAGAGAGTGAGAAACAGATGGACAGAGGGAGAGAAGTGGGTGGGGGTGTATGCTGAGCAGGTGATAAAGCTAAAATGTGATAGAAACCTTTTGGGTAAGAGATGGAGAGGAGAAGGGGATGGAGAGAAGATGGAGAAGGAGATGGAGAGAAGATGGAGAAGGAGTAGGAGAGAAGATGGAGAGAAGATGGAGAAGAAGGGGATGGAAATGGAGAAGGAGTAGGAGAGGAGCTCTAGGGAGCGAGCGAGTGCTATGAGGCGAGCTCATCAGACAGACTGAAGTAAGCACACTAGAGGCTAACTGGTCTGAGTCACCATCTACTACACTGTAGGACCTAATGGGCAATATGTGGCGGTGGCTAGCTCGCTTGTTAGAGAGAGAGAGAAAGACTGAGACTCCTCTGGGACAGCCCTGTCTAGCTGGTGATGCTCCTGTAGGATGCTGAAGGTGTCACTGAAGAATTGGTGGAGCCATGGAGGATGTTGAGCTTGGCTGGAATTTGGCGGCACTTAGTCTAGAAAGAAAGGTTGGCTAATTGCTCATTAGCTGTGCAATGTTGAAACACAAGTATTCAGTGATAATGTGTTTAATTTATTAAATTATATTACATTTTCAATTAACTTATGTTTCCTAGTTCAGAGTCTCCTATGGGTAGTTCAGAGTCTCTTATGGGTAGTTCAGAGTCTCTTATGGATAGTTCAGAGCTTCCTATGGATAGTTCAGAGCCTCCTATGGATAGTTCAGAGTCTCCTATTGGTAGTTCAGAGTATCGAGGGGATGTAGGGTTGACATCACTACTTGTCCTGGGATGGAGGAAGGTCTTAAATGTCTTTGGACTACAAGCATTGCTTTTTCATCTGCACGTGGTGCTTGCGTGGAGCACATTTTTTACCTTCTCAGTCTTTGAGGAAAAAAATAAACATGAAAAATCTGAACCAAATACCAAAGTGGTTTATTTTTCTTTCATTCAGGTTGTTGAGCTATTTCATTCTGTCCCGCGGGCTGAATATGGAAACTGTGTTATATCAAAGCTAGGCTAACCTTTAGAAAAGTGTGCTCCGTGTTACATTCCAAAGCGCTGCCTCGCAGCGTGCTTTTGGCACACACAGTGGATAGGTTTGATTCTAAAGTCTCAGCGTGACTCACTTTCTCCCAAATATATATGTGGGTTTCTAAAGCTTTGAAAGGCACTCTCTGCATTCTCTCCTTGCTGTGTGATTTGTCGCAGCAGATGATGGAAAGAAAAAGAAGTGAGGAGAAAGGTTAGAGAAATAACAAGTGTTTATTCAGCGAGGTAAACAGCAGGTCTGCCTCCTGGGAGAATGAGGCTCTGGAGAACCGTAGCATGCTCTTAATAACACAGCAAAAGTTCAATCTGAAGTGCTGCAGGTGTATGTGTGGCTGAGTGGTTTGTCTGGATCTGTTTTCTTCTGTTGTGGCTGGCTGATTTATGCAGGGAAAACGTCAGCGATAGACCTGCATTGGTGGGTGTTAGATTATGTGTCGACTTCTTTTCACCCCTCCGCTGCCACTTCAGTCTTTTGTCTTACACCTCTTTCTTTGTTCTCTAAGTCCCCCCACCTCCACCCATCCAGCCCCTCTTCTCAAATCTAACACGCTTCTTCCTACAATAAGAAATCAGGCTTTGGAAAAGAGTTAAAAAAACAAAAACATAAGCTCGTTATGAATGTTTTCACTCTACTCGCTAAACATGGGTTGCCTTTGCCTCCTTTCAAAAAGATCTGTTTCTGTTCAAGCCTAACTTTCATTCATTTTTTTTTTTTTTTCTTGGGTCTGACTAACTCATGTAATCTCCTCGCCCCCTGTAGGCCTCACACGGTGGTGAATGTCTCGCCTTGCCCTACCCTCAGGGTTGGAAGTCCGTGGGGGGTCCGTGGGCGGAGCCTGAGTGACAGCGATGCGAGCGGCGTTGGGCTCTCTGAGTAGGATGGGGGTGGGCGCCATCGTCAACGGCCTCCTGGTGTCCGTGGTGGCGGCCCTGCTCTGGAAGTACGTCAGGCTGAGCGAGCACGCCGCCCTGCTGGAGGAAGAGCTCCACCTCACCCAGCAGTCGCAGGAGATCTCCCAGGCCCGCATAGACTACCACGCCG
Organism: Galaxias brevipinnis; assembly: GCA_036023535.2. Taxonomy (NCBI): domain Eukaryota; kingdom Metazoa; phylum Chordata; class Actinopteri; order Galaxiiformes; family Galaxiidae; genus Galaxias; species Galaxias brevipinnis. The sequence goes on along the minus strand of JAVQIZ010013666.1, from coordinate 7,431 downwards.
CCCTGCTGGCCCTCCAGGAGCACGGCACGCGCATGGTCTGCACGGGCAAGATGCACACGGACCGCGTGTGCCGCTTCGACTACCTATGCTACTGCTCCGAGGCCGAGGAGTTTGTTTTCTTCCACTCCAACTCGTCCGTCATGCTGCCTAACCTGGGGCCCCGGAGGTTTCAGCCAGCCCTGCTGGACCTCTCCTCCGTGGAAGACCACAACACTCAGTACTTCAACTTCCTGGAGCTGCCGGCCGCGGCGCTGAAGTTCATGTCCAAGCCCGTGTTTGTGCCGGACGTCGCGCTCATCCTCAACCGCTTCAACCCGGACAACCTGATGCACGTGTTTCACGATGACCTGCTGCCCGTCTTCTACACCATGAAGCAGTACTCAGACCTGGACGACGAGGCCCGGCTGGTCTTCATGGAGGGCTGGAACGAAGGGCCGCACTTTGACCTCTACAGGCTGCTCAGCGCCAAGCAGCCTCTGCTGAAGGAGCAGCTGAAGAACTTTGGCAAGCTCATGTGCTTCACCAAGTCGTACGTGGGTCTTTCCAAGATGACCACCTGGTACCAGTACGGCTTCGTCCAGCCTCAGGGGCCCAAGGCCAACATCCTGGTGTCGGGCAACGAGATCCGCCAGTTCGCCTCGGCCCTGATGGACCGCATGAACATCACCAGAGTGGAGGATGCCGGCTGGGAGAAGAACGGAGTGAGCGCGGAGAAAGAGGAGGAGGAAGGGACGGAGAAGAAGAAGAGGGAGGAGTACATCGTGGTGTTCAGTCGCTCGTCCACGCGGCTCATCCTCAACGAGGCCGAGGTGATCCTGGCTCTGGCCCAGGAGTTCCAGATGAGGGTGGTGACGGTGTCCCTGGAGGAGCAGTCTTTCCCCGCCATCGTCCAGGTCCTAAGCAGGGCCTCCATGTTGGTGAGCATGCACGGAGCCCAGCTCATCTCCTCGCTCTTCCTCCCTCGCGGGGCGGTGGTGGTGGAGCTCTTCCCCTATGCCGTCAACCCCGAGCAGTACACGCCCTACAAGACGCTGGCCTCTCTGCCCGGCATGGACCTGCACTACGCAGCCTGGAGGAACACCATGGAGGAGAACACGGTGGCCCACCCAGACAGGCCCTGGGACCAGGGAGGCATCGCTCACCTGGACAAGGAGGAGCAGCAGCGCATCCTAGCCAGCCGGGACGTCCCTCGACACCTGTGCTGCCGGAACCCAGAGTGGCTGTACCGGATCTACCAGGACACCAGGGTGGACGTTCCCTCTCTCCTGGAGCTCCTGCGGGAGAACCTGAAGACCCGGCCCAGTCTGAGGAAGGCCCGGCCGGTCAGCACCGTCCACCCGGGTCGGGTCCGCCAGGCCCAGTGCCTGACGTCCGTCCAGGCCGCTAACGAGGCCAAGTTGACGGTGTCATGGCAGATCCCCTGGAACTTAAAGTACCTGAAGGTCCGGGAGGTGAAGTACGAAGTGTGGATCCAGGAGCAAGGGGAGAACACCTACATGCCTTATATTTTACCCCAGCAGAACTACACCTTCTCTGAGAACATTAAGCCCTTCACCACCTACCTGGTGTGGGTCCGCTGTATCTTCAACAAGAATCTGTTGGGACCCTTTGCTGACGTTCTCACCTGTAAGACCTAGTAGGTATAAAACATTGTTATTCTTTTGTTTTTTGAACTGATGCTGTGTTTCATCAGACACTGTGTAAGATGTGAGTTGTTACAGACAGTAACAAACAAGTGACATCATTTGTTGATGCTACAGCTGGGCATATCGGATACATTGCAGAGCGAAAATATGGTCCGTTTGAAAACGGCGGTTGATGTGAGGAGCAGAGGCTGTTCCTGTGTGAGAGGTCCTGGTGAAATGACAAGAGCACACGATACACACTGGACCGTCATGGTGAACCCTAATCTGCTGTCCAATGCATTTCCTTTAAAACAAAGTGCTACAACATATCGTTCATGATATACTTTAAGAGATTTATTCATGAGAAATGCGAAATATTATATTTTATGTTGTTTTTTTTTTACTAGTTTTACGGAAAACACTGAACGTGTTGCGCCTGCTAACTGGGTTGTTGCTTGAACTGGAATTTTAATGAAGTGAGTGAGGTTTATTTGTCACATTGCACAAATAATTTACAAATTATGTAATTGTTGTGTACAACATTGATGGGATTAATAGAGGTTAAAGTTGACTTATCATTTATCATACTTGTATTAGACAATTTTTTATATTTGCTAGTGACTGTGGAACCCCAATATTTTAGTGGCAGTAACTATAGACAAATAGTGGAGAAAATAATCAATAATTGGTATTGGGCTGACTAAAAAGTGTCAATCAACCCTGATGTATTTGTGTAAATAGGTCAATCACTAGCCAAGACCTTTCACAACTCTTCCTTTCTAGCAATAGAATTCTCACAGAATATTTTTGTTAAAATCCAAAAATAATGATGAATTCCAAAGTAAATCTTCAGAAAGCCTGTCACATTTCCTCTAAAACACAGAAATGCATTATTCATGAATGCCCCAGTACCTTTACCACAAACACGTATCGTTACGTTTCCGTGTGATAGCAGTAGTTACTTTCTGCCGATACAGTCCAGCTGTTCTGCTACTGTGTGTATCTCAAACGCTGGATTTAAATTTAAATGGAAAATCGGTGTCGTCCTCCGTTTGTTTTGAAAATGATACCTCTGTCTCAAACCCAGCTGCTAGTGGAATGCACTGTAACTGAAGCTCCTATTCTTCACTTCCTATTTTGAGTTTAATTTATTGTAGTTTGTATAAATGAAGAGCAATGCTATAATTATTCCCATGGACATTTTTGTTATATCGACAGCAATGCCCTGGATCAGTATTTTAATAGCTGGCTGTATGAGCCATCGTTCGATAGTAAGCTATAGATTGAAAGAAATCTGCCTGTTTTATTGCTGTGAATAATATGATAACCCGTCCTATTTTTATATGGTTTCCTGTATGGATTTTCTAAGCCAAGAGGTTATTTTCAGTTTGACATTGTTCATTGGATGAGATAACTCTTTGATTACGTTTTACTGTATATTGTGTGGTTTGTAGAAGTTATGAATTTAGATTGATGACTGAAATTTGTCAAATTGAATAATAATTATAATAATACATTTAATTTGTAGGCACCTTTCTACCCACCCGAGGTCACCGTACATGGCACAGAATATAGAAACGGTAAATAAAAATATACAAATATTTTAAAATGCAATAAACATAAGACAGACACAAGGGTACTGAGGCAGGGAACATCAAAAACATTTAAAAGTCAAAGAGAACAAACTAGGGGTAATCTAAGGATAACAAGTGGGATTTGAGGCGGGATTTAAAAATGTTAATGGAGTCAGAGTTCTAAACGGCAGGGGGGAAGGGAATTCCAGCGAATCGGAGCAGCAGCACTGAACGGTCTGTCGGCCATGACTGTGGTGAGGGAGGAGACCACAGTCAGAGGAGCGGAGGTTACGAGCAGGCCTGTAGGGTTGAAGGGAGGTACGAAGGGGCTAGTCCATGTAGAGACGGACTCCAGTTAGTTTTTATAAATGCCTTTTTGTACTGTAAGGGTGATATTGTGCCATATTACTTGGTTTGAAAAAGTACCTTTATCACACTGCATTTTGTTTGGGGCCATTTCAGTGTTTTATTTAATTAATGTTTTTGGCACATAGTATACATTTAAATTGATGTGAATCAGCTGGTCTCTTTATACCATGCAAATATGGAAAAAAGATTTTGTGAAAGATTTTAACAAATAATTTAAATGTACACAATTCAACTGATTTGTTTTGCGACCTTGGCCTAGAATTTGCCAGATTTATTTTTTGATTGACATGGAAGTGTTTCTTGCTTGTGTTCTCAAATGCAGTTTTATTTTGTGTTATTAGTGTTTTAAAATATACTATTTATTTTGTACCTTTGTGTACAGAGTATGATGTTGTTTAGTTTGTGTGTGTGTGCGCGTGTGTGTGCGCGTGTGTGTGCGGGTGTGTGTGTGTGTGTGTGTGTGTGTGTGTGTGTGTGTGTGTGTGTGTGTGTGTGTGTGTGTCTGATAGTTTTGTGTGTATCTTCATATTTTAAACATTATAGTTGCCTAGTATGTCAGAAAGGAGATCCCATGGCTTAGACTATGTTTACATGTAAACCCAGTGAGAATGTCTTTTTCAGTAGACCCCAATTGTGATTGGTTGAATAAAGCTAAAATGTGTACTACTTTTGTGAGTGTGTGTCATTGGCAGATATATATATAAAAAACATGCATTGTCCATATGGCCTTTCCTCAGTGTTAAATTTAAGAACGGTATTGATTAAGCTTTCTTAGTAATCAAAGCAAATACTGGAAGCTGTTTTTTAAAAGATGCTGTGGAAGTAATTTTTGTTTTTGTTTTTTCGTTTCTTCCGTTAATTAAAACCGAGTTAATTGTTTATCAAAGTTTCACCTAACCCTTGTTGACATGTGAATCATAAAACACGGTTATGTTGTTTCTTTCTGCTTTCTCTTTAACCTTGTTGACATGTTATGTTTACTTCTGCTGCCTGCTACTTTTATCTATCATGCACGTTTTTGGAAGCTACGGTGCCTTTTGAAGGTCATGAACAAATCACTATTTGAGGGATTTGAATGCTTGAGGCTCTTAACATTTTACAGATTACTCACGAGGACTCGTAATAAAATTAAATGAAATAAATCACTTAATCACGTTACGCAAATAATCTCTAGCCCGGACTCACTGTCGACAAAAGTGTCTAAAAAAAGATTGTGTTACAGAGAGGGGAAGTTGCATGTTTGAGTTAGAGCCAATGTAATCTATCTCATAAAGTAAAGACATTACATTTACATTACATTACATAAGACTGAGTTAGAGCCAATGTAATCTATCATAAAGTAAAGACATTACATTTACATTACATAAGACTGAGTTAGAGCTAACGTAATCTACTACACATCTTCTACAAGTCTCATGTGTTTCTTATATATTTTTAAGTCGATCCTTCAAATCCAAAGCCACTAATCTGCCGGTGAAGTCTTGTAGCCTATTGATGAGAGGCACGGAGGTGAAGACAAACAGACATCTGACAGTCGAAGCATGGAACCGCTGCTTTCCCTGAAGGACCGAAACACTCAACATCAGCAGAGGAACGCAGAGTGCGTGACGCTACAACAAGCAAATATTTTCCTTTGTTCAGTGAACTCAGCAGGAGAGATCATCCAAACATCAGTCATGCAGGTTCATAGATGAGAGGGAAGGTACACCAGACAAGACTACACACTTCAACATATGAATCCTTTAGAAAATGGCTACATTTAAGAGAATCTCACTTAAATGTAACTACTGTAAGAAAATTTTTCGGAGTTTTCTTTATTAAATGTCTATGATATAGAGATTTCTATTGCTTAGGTGGCCATGTGTAGCTGTCTGTACAAGTTCTTTGTGTTGGATCGTTTAGGTGCTGACCGTACGGGACAGTTACACCTATGATCCATACAGAGCCTTGTCTTGTTCACAGTACTGTGCCACGTATATTTGAGGCAGGGGATAATGTTTTCAAGGCAAAGGGGGGTCACACCAAATATTAATTTGATATAGATTTTCTTTTCACTCACTTAGCCTTTTTATTAATTGAAACAAAACAAAAAAACCTCAAACTTAATATTTATATTATTTAAAATGCATTCTTACATTTACAGCATTTTTTTTTTTTTGGGCGCACCTGCCTTAAAGATTGATGACTGAAATCCCCTTTGCACAGTACTGTATGTCTGGGCTGTCTCATACCGTTTCCAGGGCAACATCAGTACCAGCAGGGAGCCTTGGTCCCTGGTCACCTCACAGATCACCCTGCAGAGACGCCTCCAACCCAGAGCTATTTCCTGCTAGCTTAACCAACCAGACAAGATGGACGCCGACACACCCAGATGGCCAGCACAGGGGGGGCTAAGTGATTGTGGCCTTTCCCAGCAGTGGACTAGTATTGCAAAGAGAGAGACGGAAGCTATCTGTCTGCTGCTGTAGTGTGTGTGTGTGTGTGTGTGTGTGTGTGTGTACGTGCTCTATCTGTAGGCTGTGTATGTGCGTGTGTGTGTGTATGTATGTATGTATGTATGTGTGTGCTCTATCTGCAGGGTGTGTGTGGGTATGTGTGCGCTCAATCTGTAGAATGTGTGTGTGTGTGTGTGCGTGCGTGTGTGTGTGCGTGCGTGTGTGCGTGCGTGTGTGTGTGTGCGCTCAATCTGCAGGATGTGTGTGTTTGTGTGTGTGTACATGTGTGCTCAATCTGCAGGATGTGTGTGTGGGTGTGTTCACTCAGTTATGTAAGTCGATGCTCATGGTCCTGTGTATTGCTCTGTGTAGGGTACAGCCAGGACTGGACTGTTGGTGACTATTGCCCTGGGACCTTAACATTGAGCACTCTGACCTTAACACTGACTACTGGGACATTCACACTGAGCCCTTGGACCTTAACATTGAGCTCTGGGACCTTAACATTGAGCCCTGGGACCTTAACATTGAGCTCTGGGACCTTTACAATGAGCCCTGGGACCTTAACATTGAGCTCTGGGACCTTTACAATGAGCCATGGGACCTTAACACTGAGCAGAGTGCCTCTCTATGTCTCTCTGTCTCTTGAGTCATGCTCAGGATAATGGACGCCCCCCGTCTTTGTCTGCCCTCTCCTGTGGAAGTGAGGACTCATGTTTTCAAAGTGATATTTACCAAACAGGAAGTGTGTGGGCTAAACCAGAAGGGTTTGACATTGAAATAAAATCAAGCCGAAAGGATAAGGTTCCTCCCACAGTGTGGTGAAAGTGTTTGTTTTTGTTTGTGAGGGGTTAAAAAGCACGCCCACAGAGTATTTGCACACCAGAGCACACAGTCACTGTGAGCTGGGGTTTAAACAGATGATGCTTATGTATGCATGTCATTTGCATGGAAAACATAACAAATACGATTGGCACACAGTGGCACGTACAAATGTGCCATCGTGGACTTCCTCCTAGTAGTTTCCTGGCTATATGCTGGATGGACGAAGCGTTTTTCTGAATGTGTGGGGGTATTTATTCAGACAGGGATCCGTCGGAGCTGTTTTTTAGGTATGCAGCCCACGTCAGAGCAATCTCTTACCCCCGTTACAAAGAGGAGAGATGAGTCACTAGCAGTGTCTGCTGAGGAGGCCTGGCGCTACTGCAAAGGGTGGGGGGGGTTAATCTGTGTGTGTTTGAAGCCGAGGTCGTGTCTCACTGACTCGCTCACAGCCACACACACACACACACCACACCACACACAACCACACACACCACACACACCACACACACCACACGCCACACACCACACACACACAGCCACACACCACACACACCACACACACCACACACACACAACCACACACACCACACACACCACACACAC
>JAVQIZ010013648.1:0-22500 GCA_036023535.2 Galaxias brevipinnis | reverse complement strand
GAGTGAGAAACAAAAACAATCTGGGAGGAACATGTTAGCAGTTGCTTGGAAGAAACAGATATTCTCTGCCACTCTACTCTCAATCATCTAGCTCTCCTTTTCCTTCCTCTCCCCCTTTACTCCTCTACTGCTGTGTACACTTTGAGTGGCAGACCGTCACAGATCAGCAGCTAAAGCAGGGGCCACCAGCCCATGGCTGATGGATCAGGGGGAAGCCTAAGTGGGCTTACCAACACGGCAGTAAGCACATATACAGACAGACACAGAGCTTACAGACACACACATAAACACAAACACAACGCATGGTACCCACTCAGATACCAATATCCAAATTCAGAAACACAAACAACAGGAAAACTATGTAGGCAAACAGGCACACACATGCACATGATCATCATACAGAGATCCCCTTTAACTAAACCTGGGTTAGGATTTCATCAAACCTTTATTATTATTATTATTATTATTATTATTATAATAATTATTCCATATTGATATCAACACACTTAGATTATCAACACACACTGACAGCTATCATTATCTACAAGCATTTGAACACTTGGACCAATCAGGTTTGTTCTTCCTCAAACACGACTTGTCATAATGCAGTGCAAATAGCAGATTGGTCCTTTTCATCAGTCAGTGCAGCAAGTTTTTTTTAGAGGCAGGAGAAAATAGGGAGGGGTAATACCTATATTCAGAATAGGACACCCTAGATTTAATGAAAAGATTGTCGAATATATTTTTTCAAATAAGGCATTTATTTGACACTCAAACTGATATAAGAATAAAAATGTGAAAAAGGTTTCAATCACACATTCACATGTACATGTTCTAAATGGCATAGATTAGTTTACATGCACACGTGTTCTGTTTTTAATGCACATACAAACCACAGAGAAAAGAAGGTGTTAGACAACCAAAGCAAACCTGCCAATGTGAAAGCGCCTTACCGCCTGCCTGCAAGCAAAAGATGTGACTGAATTCTTAAGCAGCCAGCGAGATAGCACGAGTGCCTGCTGAACACACATGCACACACACACACACACACACACACACACACACACACACACACACACACACACACACCTATGAACTCATCTACTTCATGAATCCTGTCCCTGGACTTTGCATGCATTACTAGGTGTGTGTGTGTGTGTGTGTGTGTGTGTGGTGGTTTTTACTAATTCGACACACTACTAGTCTTTATCCTTACCACCATTGTGATCAGTGTGTGTTGGTGTGCTTGTACAAGTTGGTGCTTCAACCCTCTCCATGGTAGTGTCACCCTGAGTTGTGGAAGATGTCGCTGTGTATCTGGAGCTTGTGTTGGCTAATTATGTCGTTCTGATGGTAATTAGCAGTATGTGTAATTGGGGTTTTAACAACATGACATTCTCCAGGTTGGAAAGCACACGTTTGGTCTGACATGCTAGCTAACACAGCTGTTAACCCCACACCCCTGACTCTTATCCAACATGGACACACACATTAATATATTCATATGAATAACATGGTAACATATGTTTCATGATGTAAAGAACCAATTACATGTATACTCAGTATCTGACAAAAAAGAAAACCACACATTTCCATTTAAAATCCTATGTTTGGTAAAAAGGCATATTAACCTGTGTGATTGACAGCATTGTAAAAGAGTAAAGAAATAGGATGACCGACTATTTACATTGTCAAAACCTGCAATTATCAGCTAATTTCATTCATTAAATTCACAGCAAAATACTTTTGGTTTCCAAATCCGAATGACCACATATATTGTCCTAAAAGGTAGTATAAGGAAACAAGTAATTTGTAAGGAAGGAACCAAATTCATGAAAATAGAAATTTTGAAAAATAGAAGGCAACAAGCAGTGAAAGAGGGAATGAATACTGAAGAGACAGCGAGGTAACAGGACCCCTCCGGGTCCCCTCCATTCCATAGGGGGGCTGTTTGTTTAGAGGAAATGACATGCTCCCAAGGAGGAAATAATTCCGTTGTTCTGTTTAAGCTCCTCCCTGGCACCTAGACCACTGCACACAGCCCTTATCTCTCTCCTCTGTTTCTTTTTGTCCCGCTTGTCTGTCACAGCGGGGGTGCAGCCAATCCATCACGGGTGGAGCTTGCTGAGACGTTGGAGCGTGTGTTCATATACATGTGCGTGCACACACAGGGTATTTCCTATATCTCCATGTGAATCTTTGTTTTATTGCATGTAAAAGCACACTCCAACACAAACAGTCACCCTGACATACACATGCGGTCTCTCTCAACATTAAAACACTGTTTTAAAAAGGGTTGTGGTAACAGATGCATAAAGATTGATTTGGTCTGCTGTGTTAACCCGAGATAGATCACTGACGTGGCTGGCCCTGATGGGCCACACTAGGCCAGGCCACACTGCTTACTTATGCATCAGGAGTTGCAAAGAAAACCAGACTTCTCTCAGCCTTTGTGATTGGTTCAGAGTCCCTTTCTTAATATAGGACTACTGTTTTACAAATTCTTACAATCTGTGCCTGGTTTGGCATGAGATGTTTCTTTCCAAACATTTTTGACTAACTCTGTTTTGATGTTTTCGACAACGCAAAATGCTTTAATGTTCCGCTCTTTTTGACTTTAACAGTTTCCTGCTCTAAACCCTTCCCTCAAGGTACCCATTTGTTGCTCTGGTACTTCTTATTATTTAACTCTTTGGACGAAACATGACGTGTACATCAAAACGACAAGCCTGCAGGAATCTGAGAGGTTTGGGACCAGTGGATGGAGAATCCGCTACGCATCCACAAACCAAGTTCAGACCTCACGGTGGATGAGAGGAACTATCTGTAACTGTCTAACAATAGTGGACTATCAGAGGAAGATTTTTTTAATTCTTACCTGCTAAAATTATACATTTCCTTTTTGTGTAAATGGCAAAATATAGATCTAGCTATTGTTAACTTAAGAGTCAGCTAATGTGAGGTAGTTTTAGCTAAAGAACAGTAACGAGTGATGCTAACAAGTTAACTAACAGTTGGATTGATTAAATAGTATAAGATTATTTTCAGAATTACTTGATGTTGAAAGTCATCCCATGTGGTGACTGATATATTGGGATGGCTCTGTCAGTCTGACACTGTTTTATTTTCTCCTATCAATATCTATACTGAATCTGTTTTCAAGATGGCGCTGCCCACTAGCAGCAACTAGCAGCATGCGTGCATCTGAATCTTATTAGATTCATCTTGTTTTCTTCTGCTTACCATCAAACACATATCATGGCAGAGAAGATCATATTCCATTTGACCTTAGACTTCGTGCTGGGATGGACATTGGACGACTTGACAAACAGACGCCAGAGAAGGAGAGTTAACGGAGCACTGTCACATGAATGGCATTCCTCCACTGGTTCTCCACAGGGCTGTATTCTATTCCCCTTACTGAACATACTGTATACTGACAGCTGCAGTAGCCTTTATGGGAATAGGCAGATTATAAAATATGCAGACAATTATTTTTGTCAGTCTGCTTCACAACAATTTGTCTGCCAGGGTGAAGTGCAAGACAAAGCTACAGAACAGCTGCTCTAAGATTGCATGGGTTTTCCAGTTCAGTCTCTCCTCTCTGTATAATAGACATCTAATCAGGAAGGTCACCTCCACCCTGACCGACCCATCCCACCCCTTGCACCAGGCATTCCATCCTCTTCCATCTGGACGGAGGTACAGGGTCCCTAGGCTCAGGAGCTCCAGAGCTCAAGGCTCCTTCATTCCTAAGGCTGCTATCATCCTTGAACTGTAGTCCAGCTCCTATTGATGCACTTTGTTATGTTCTGACTATTGGCTAAGACAGATTTGCCTTCTGGGGACAGTAAAGATTGGATTGAACTGAATTGAATTGAATTCTGGAATGGAATGGAATGGAAGTCAAATGCCACCTGTCCTACACACCCATGTTCATGTTCTAAAACAATTCACGAAAATGTCATGCTTGTCTTACCTTCAAGTGCTAGCTACATTTCATTTTCAGTCCCGGTCCTAGCCACATTACTTGACTTGCAGCTCCTGTCAAAAAACACACAAAAATATTTTCCAAACATTTTCATAACTATTCAATTAGACAAATTAGGTCTGGAGACATTTAAAGCTTTTGCGCAGTTGTATGCCCCAACACAATTTAATTGTAGGTCTAAAAGATGTTTCTTAGCCTACTTAGTTGTAGATTTTAGCTGACTTTTGCCCTGACCTACGCCTTACATTGTTGGACAATAAACATATAGTACATAGACTGGAAGAGGAAACTTGATATTAGAAGAGATCAATGTAGTGTTTCAGTTGTGGCATTTGCAACTGTAAACAATCAATTTGAGGGTTGGCCACTGAATTGAACTTGTTACTGGTTTTCAATGGTTTTCACATATTCTCATAGCTTCCACTTTTCAGCTAGAGTATTTTTTCTCTCCAAAGTGTAGCATAACAATTTACAAGATTGAATGATTTATTCATATTGGCAAAGGTTTCTAGAACTTCAGATCTAGCCAGAGGTAGAAACGAGCCGCCTTAGCATGGACCTCCGGACTGGGTCATTACTATGCACCACCAGCCCATATATTTCACTGGTGCACATCAGACCTGTGTGTGTGTGTGTGCGTGGGTGTGTGTGTGTGTGTCTGTCTGTTTATGGTGAGGAATCGATGGTCCGTCGCTGTTTATATGCATGTCACTATCTGGGTTTGTAGGTCTGTGTGTGTGTGTGTGTGTGTGAGTGTGTGTGTGTGTTCGTAGGTGTGTGTGTGTGTGTGTGTGTGTGTGTGTATATGTGTTTGTAGGTGTGTGTGTGTGTGTGTGTGTTTGTAGGTGTGTGTGTGTGTGTGTACAGTACTCATAAACACTGAGCTGTATGTTAGGGTAGGAACCTCTAGTCAGACCACTGGGCTTCATGTAGTAATAGTACAGACATACTAATAGATACAGCAAAACCTCAGACATCCAGGAGAGTGATACCAATGCAATATCTGGATTGATGGCTTGTGTTGTAAAAATCAATGATACTTGCCTCTTGTGAGTGAGTATCAATCCTCCAGACCCCCCAGTTTAATTTTCCTCAGGTGGGATTCAGATAAAGAGGGGGTGGGGGTGTGTGGGGGTGTGATAGAGAGAGTGGTTATTCTCTTTCACAGAGAAAAAACATTTAAACAATGAGATGGAAATAGGCACCTAGATTAATTTTATGAATGAGTACAGAGAGCAAGTCTGTACACAGAAATTACTACTGTCACTTCAGTCTAACGACCTAGATACAACCTCCTAAAAACAACAGCATTTGTAAAGTGAAAAGTGGTTTTAAAATAAATAAATAAATGCATTTTGAAGAGGAACAGGATATCGTAGTCTCCTGGGTTTATGAGCCCCTGGGGTTGGTACACTGGCATTGTGTTGTTACTTCTGTTTTGGCTTTTTCTTATCTGATAAGATTGAGTCCAAGATTGAGTCTTGAATCCGTGATCATTTATTTTCTCATCCAACTTATCTTCACCTCCAAGTACTTACAATAGAGCAACACATTACAATATTCATACTCTCCCAAAATGTCTACTCTCATTAGTAATCCTCTATCCTCAATGGTATTGGGCTACTAGCCTGGTGCACCCAGGCCAAACGGCAGACTATATACAGACTGTATACAGACTACATACAGACTATATACTGACTGTATAATAGTCTATATACATACTATATACAGACTATATACAGACTACATACAGACTATATACAGACTACATATAGACTATTCACAGACTGTATACAGACTATATACCGACTATATACATACTACTGTATATATAGCCTATATACATATTACTGTATATACAGACTATATACAGACTATATACAGACTATATTCATACTACTGTATATACAGACTAATACAGACTATATACATACCACGGTATATACAGACTAATACAGACTATATACATACTACTGTATATACAGACTACAGACTGTATAACATGAGTTGTGATTCTCCCTTCATCTTGGTCTTAGATCTGTTTTCTGCTTGATTTCATCACCCCTTCCTTCCCTCTCTCATCCTTCCCACATTCTCATCCCTCGCTCCCTGCCCCCCTCCACCCCTAGGTAATCAGTGTGCTCTCTCATTCCATGGCACACGAAGACACATTGATCTGGCAGCAGTGAGCTCACAGACACATACACATTGATCTGGCCTTCAGGTCAAGTTCAGAAAGAACAGCCAAGCAACTCTTTTTTTGACAGACTGGGTTTGCAATACACTGCAAGGAGCATCCCCTCCCTCCAACACCGTCTCTCCTACAATCACACACGCACGCACGCACGCACACACACACACACACAATCACTTTGGTAGATTTTGTGTTAATGCTAGGTGACAGGCTGCGGCAGTGCCTCTATATGAACCTTAGATGCATACACAAACCCACACACAGACGCAAACACTCATATATGTATCTCTTCATTTGGATGGATCTTGAATGAGGGAGGCAACTGTAAAAGATAAGAAACCCTGTTGACACACCTCACTCTCATAAAAGAGCACCACAAACCTGCACCTCCGTTTGTGCTTCTCCCTACGCAGAGGAAGATCCTTGTCCAGGACAGAATGTAACAGAAAAGTTGAAGTGTGAGAATAAGATGAATAAGATAAGTTGTTTGGCCTTTTTCCCAAATGCAAAAATATTTGATTGCCAGAAGCTGCCTATTTGGATTGATGAATGAAGTTTCAGTGCTTCCGTGGTGTAATGGCGTGTGGTCCTCCTCGTTCTGAGAAAGCACACCCAATGACGTCAGAGGGTGTATTGATTGGATTTTCAGTTTTGCATTCCGTGAAGAATCTGTACAATCACTGTCGCTGAATAAACCTACATGGGAACAGATATGTTTGTCCTCTTCTTAAGGAGCCATTTGGAATGTTTCAACAACGTGTCTACTGTTCTCTACATTAGAACATAGACACGCTCCTCCAACTGTTATTTTTCTAAAAGACTACAACAAGCAAGGGGGCCGTCCTTCATGTTCTCTTAATGTTCCACCGATCCCTGTGCGTTACTGTTACAGCTAGCTAACTGTTTGTTTACAACCTGGTCAACCAATCATTAGACACGCCCCATTTCCTATAGCAGTGGTTATCAAGCTTGAAAAATTAAAACAACGTGCTTAAAATCCTCTCGCTTGAGAATATTGTGTTATTTAAGGCAGAGATGTACTGTAATTAACATTTGAAGCAAAACATGAAGTGAAAAGGTAGGGTGAAATTGCCATTGAAGCTAGGCTACATTTACCTACCTACTCGCCTTACTAACTCATTGTTGGACGTACAGTCATAATATCGATCATCTTGTCTGACTAAGGGTTAAAAGGCACATATCTTACTTCCTAATTTATTGAACTGTTCTTATAAAAGTAATGTTGGTTTGTGTACTGTGGATGGCACTGTGAGCATTGAGAATAGGCACAGAAAGTGAAGTGAGTCAGTTACCTGAAATCCAAATAAGCATGACAGAATGATGGTTTGGGTTTTTTGTTCTGTATTTGGAAATGAAGATTATATTATTTTAACTATACTTTTGCCAAATACACAAACACACTCACTCACTGGCTCACTGTTGTTACCCTTGTGTTTGTTTTGTATTCTTTAGGGATGAATGTTAAATCTTATGAGAAAAAAAAAGTTTTTAGTGCAACTTGAGTGGATCTTAACACACATGTGCATGGACACACACACACACACACACACACACACACACACACACACACACATTTCTATGGTCAATCTTGGAGGCTTTGTCATAAGTTTCACAATTGATTGAGAGTGGGTGGGGGTAAAAGAGTGGCACAAAAGTAAGTGTTCCTCTGAATGGGCTCCCCTCCAACCTCTCCCTCTGCTTGAAAGAGAGATGGAGAAAAAGAGAGGCATTTGGACAGCTGGGCCACATAAAGGGATAGAAGTAATGAGTATGAGGCGAAGAGCAGCGGACACAGAATTAACTTGATGAAGTATGACAAAAGCATTGCACATATTTGGATATTGATGTAAAATATAATGTTGTTTAGTCAGTTTAAGACCACTTCCCTACTGTGTGTACCCCAGCGCATCGCAGACAATGCAGTACTTTATAACTGTGCATCCATTTATTGAACACGAACAGTTTAGGGTCCTGGATACACGGCTCTGATGCTCGGCTGGACGAGGTCATTTCCTGTCGTGGCCCTGGTGTGTCTCACTGACCTCCCACTGTTTCCTAAAGCCAATTAGAGGCTGCGATTACATCTATACGTAGTGGAAGTTTGTAACTGAAAAAAGAATAACAGTATTTAGAACCACCATATTAGAAAACAGTCAAAGGGAGATGCACTTATATCTGTATATTAAAAAAATATCACTGCGGCTTGGATATACCCAAGATTAATCTATAATCTTTTTCTCTCTGTACCACTGGTCTCTTGGTTGCTCTCGTTTATTCTCACGTTCTTTTAATTTAATTCGAGATGAACCACCTCCAGTTGAAAGGATGCCAGAGCAACGCTGATCTGTACAGGCATCTCTACACCCCTCTCATTCCATTACACCCTATTCCCCTTCACACCTCACCTCACCTCATACCTGACTGTTTTATTTATTGACACACACTGCCTTATACAAATTTAACATGAAGAGTTGCATGTTTGGAAAAATAAGCTGTCCCTGTGCTGTTCTTTGCCCACGACCCAGAAACAAGTGTGATCAATAATTAGTTAACGATAACAAAAGCCAGCGTTACACTGACAAGCCCAAAGTACCCATGTCATCTCCCAACCAGATGATGTGTCATTCCATTTTGATACCGGGAAGAATTGAAGTTGCCTAAACCCACCCCATGGTGGTTCACATCAACCTAGTCAAGCTGCTCAACCTTTGTATGAATGTCTGTTAAGTTATCTGTGCCACAGGATGCGATTAGCCATAGTGTGTGGTAGTGAGAAGAGACCAGTGGTTCACCTCTAAGGCTGATCAGGAGTGTTGCTGAGTAAAGAATTAGCCTGGCTGGAATCCATGGTTTGATGGCAACTATCCATTTCAGTGCTGTTGCTAAGCCCTACTTTGTTTGACTACAAAATCAGTTGGTTCTCAAAAGCTATCTTTCAATGTCTGGTTCCTGATATAGTGGTTCCTGATATAGTGGTCCCTGATATAGTTAAGAGGTGAGAAAATGGATGAAAGGGGTTGGTAATTACATGCCAAAGTGAAAACAAACTTACGAGACCTTCAACTTTCATACAGCCTATACAAAAACATGAGCTCTCAATTATACTCATGCACACACGCACACTTTCCTTACTGGAAGATCCATTATGCTCGAGAGCTATCTATATGTCCTTTACTACCAGTTAATTTTTTGCTTCATTACGATTTATGAAACTGGCTCATTCTCTAAAAACTACTCATAAAACCCCAAACCACATACACAACATGCAAGACAGTAGGCATCTCTTGCAAAAGCAAACACTTCATCAAAAAACATTTAAATTCTTACAAATATTTTATTTTTGCAGAAAAACGATACACATAGCCCATTCAATGAAGAAGCACAGGACGCACCTATATATATATATATATATATATATATATATATATATATACATATACGTATATATATATACTGAAAACAAATACCGGATGTAGCCTATATGTTTTTTTTATGTTTATTAAAATGTATATATAGACCTAAACAAAAAATCAAATTGACTTAATTTCATCCTCAAAACAATGTATTTTCATCCACACTTTAGTTTGATACGTGACAGACAAAACTATAACAGATATAGACTTTTTACAATTTGGTCAAAGATTTTACGTAATGAACAGAAAAAAGCACATAGGCTACATCTGGTTTTCTATTTGGGTTTGGCGGGTTTCCGTCAGGGACTGTTAGTCTGTTATATATTTACACAGCTCAAGCTCTGATTTCTAAGAGAAATTATGATCAATAAGTGTTCACACACATCTGGACTGAGTATAAGCAATGAGTGTGCCATTTTGAACGACAGTGTCTTCCGAAAGAAACGCAAGAGCTTTTGATTATTGTAATCTAATGTTAAGAATTGTGTTATGTGTTTTTTTCAAGTGTTATACTCTATAAGTGTCTATAAATGCTTGACCTGGTCCCTATATTAGGTACATGAGTTAATGGCTCTGTGATTGTGCCTCAAGAATCCCTTTAAGTGTGAAGGTTATCAGAAAATACTGTAATATGAGCCCACTTAACGCTTTCCCAATGTAAAGTGTACATAACACATTATACACCAAGAGACAAGATGAATATGTGCACCTTGACAGCAATGCCACAATTTCCACCGGTTAAATTATGGCCACTCGCCATAGTTATGAAAATGTCCCCTAATGTCTGTATGTCTCCTTTGCAGAGCGATACATCAGACACACCAGGGAGCCATAGAAGGACACCCTATGTATGGTGTATGGTATGTATGGTTTCAAAGTAAGGTCACCAGAATAGTAGATAGGATTAGCCACATTAGAGGGAGAGTGTGTCTTTGACAGTCTGTGCACATAATATATGAGTATTCAGGTCTAAATGAATGTTGGTGGTTTTGTGTGTGTGTGTGTGTGTGTGGGTGTGGCTGCCTTTGTGTGTAATATTTTTGTATCTTATCTGTGGGACTAACTGATTGTGTGCTTGGAATCTTTCCTCCATTTGTCCTCTTAAAACCAGATCAGGCTGAGAGGTAAAAAAACTGAAGAAATATAATGAATCAATGCTAAACGGAGCATCAGCAA
The DNA here is from genome assembly GCA_036023535.2 of Galaxias brevipinnis. Classification (NCBI taxonomy): domain Eukaryota; kingdom Metazoa; phylum Chordata; class Actinopteri; order Galaxiiformes; family Galaxiidae; genus Galaxias; species Galaxias brevipinnis. The sequence goes on along the minus strand of JAVQIZ010013648.1, from coordinate 11,705 downwards.
GATCTCCTAACCTTATAAGCACACACACACACACACACACACACACACACACACACACACACACACACACACAATGTTCAAGAAAGGAAAAGCCGATATTCATTCAAATGTGTGAGAATGACATGCAGTAGGAGAAAGCCTAAGAGTGGAGTGAAAGAGAGGGAACGTTAGAAATGAATGCAGCATGACAATACCAATATTCCATTCAAAACAAAAACATCATCTCCAACATCACAGCAATGACATGGTGTATATGGGGCGACGTTTTTGAAATGGTAGTATAGGGGAGTGGGGCTGCAGGAGTGTGTACATGTTAAGGTTGGGAGGAGTTTTAGTGCCAAGAGCTTTCAGAGGCCGCTCTATTCTCTGACAATCCTCATCGCTTCCCTCTTCTTTCCTGAGTGTGGTCTGAGATCTGATCTAATGCTGAGAGCAACATGTGTGTGAGACAGCCTGCTTTGATGAGAGACCCCAAGGGGAAGGGAGTGTGTGTGTGTGTGTGTGTGTGTGTGTGTGTGAGTGTGTTTCCCTCTTTTAAGGGTTGTTTGGGGTATTCTGTTCAGGTCGTGTGGGGGGAGGTGAGTTCTTGGGGTTGTGCATTCAGATGTAATTAGTCCACACAATGGCCTGGTTAAAACTGGAATCCTTGGAGCCCCTCTGTCTGTGATTGTGTGGATCAGCTGAGGAGGAATGGCCATCATCTCCCTCTGTCCGGCAGCATAAAGGACCCTCTAGCCCTACTCACCCCTGAATTAAGGTTCCCATAGGGAAGGGGAGTGCAAGTTATACTGCTGCTACAGAAAAAAATAAAATACACATCCAGATACATTTGTTCCCGGATGCTATATGCAAATATACAGATTATGCCACCACCTTCTGTGAAGATAATGATTTTTGACATTGATAACGTTCTACAAAATACCCCGACATCATACAATCAAGTTCTTAGAGTGTGTGAGTAATGAAGCCACACATAAGCACACATATCTAACCATACTGTACTGCATGTGTGTGTTTGTACATCCTGGTATTACAACTTTGAACATATCCCTTTGTGTAGGAGCAGTAAAAATAGAAAAAAATTTTTCTTTACAGCAGAAGGGCCTTATATTTTCTATTAATTTCATGCCCAAATCCACTAAAATTCATTGACCTCTTTGGAAAAGTGGACGGTTTAATGGACAGAAAGTTCCTGTGTAGCAGCATTGTGTTGACAGCATATGACAGGCCCTTGATGGAATCAGCCGGGACCCGCGTGTCTTGTAAGAACAGGCCTTGCATCGTTTATGCATTATTAAATCCCGTAATTGGAAGGCCAGTAGTTTGCATATTAGTCTATTAGGGTAATATGTTTTGCTTCTTTCTGCACACGACTAGTCAGAGCCGATGGCAAGGCATTTGGTAATTCTCAGAATTACATCCAAATAATTTTTTCTTTATTCGGATGATTCATTGTAGGGGTCAATTTATGTTCTCTGTTACTTGAAATACTCCATATATTGATGGATCTAGCCCCATTCAGAAATGTATTAGTCAAGCATTGGTTTAACCATCTTGTTGTTCATATGATATTCATTGTCTTTTGGGCAAGGTAATTTACTCAAGTAATTTAACCTGATTTTGTGTGGTGGTTCTGTAGGCCATGAGAGGTAGGTAAACAGGCTAGTCAACCTGCTAAGCCTGCTGAATATTATCTTCTATAAACGCATATGATATACATTGATAGACATGATTAGCTGATCTTGTGAAATATAGTACTGTGCTTTTAAGACAATCTATCAAATATCAACTATTTCAAGTTATGTCCCTTCCGTTATCTATTTACCAGCAGAGTAAATGTACGTAGTGTCTGCATGCCTTAACAGTGTTATAATATTATGATATTCAAAACTAAGCCAGATTTCATGAGACATTTTCGAAATAAAATTAAGCAACTAGATTGATGATTGCACGGACCAAGTAATCGATTACACATGGTTTGCACAACACTACAACGACCGACATATACCATCAAGTCACAAGCAAATGCCAGTGTGGGAGCATCAAATTCTAAGTTTACAAACAGGGCAAAAGGCGAACTATGGGCGCAGAATAGGTGTAAGAGGCTATTTTTGAACCTCTCCTTGGTCGCGCGGTGCCCTCTCTACCGTCCTCCCTTTATTGGTTCGTTGGTTGAACAAATCGTAAGCATTGGCCCTCTAGAATGAACGAAAAAAATAAGCTAATGCAGCCGTGACGTGGGCTTTGTTGTTCCATTCACTGGGCTCTCTATGGTAACGAGACATAGGACCGGGAAAAATGCAGGCCCTTTTTTTGGACACATCTTGAAGGGAGAGAGCAAGATGGGGGGGAGCTCGTGACAGTTAATGCAGCCATTGCTCATAGTGTGAGCCACTGTGAAGCACAAAACAAGGATAACCCCACTAAATCTAACCCAATAAAATGTAACACCTGCATGAGCAATAATATAGATGTTTTTGTGGAGTTTCTCGGGAATGCATACGTGTTATAGCCTATAGGCCTATCTATGCATGCACGTATACGCATCAACATAAACGGCTAACTAAATAGACCCCAAACTCTATTTAAATATTTTTTGGGAACAAAATGTTGCTCTAACTTTCTCTTTATGCATTAATAGCCTGCGAGTAACTGTTTTTAGTCAGGTCCACTTTCTCTCCTTACTCCAGCAGCAGCATGAATGCCAGTATTGTTTGTGGAGAGTGATAGGGGTTTCTATACAATCTCCGGTGTCCAATGAGCGGGGGACTGTCAGGGGTAACCACATCTGTCAACCGTTCTTGGCCAATAAAGAGCCAGGCGAGGCGGACCTCAGGTGCGCGCTACTGCGTCCCCTTGGCAAAGAGCCCGGGAGATGGAGAAAGACGTCAAGCTGCCCCCTGGCGCAAAAGAGTTACTGTTAAAGGCTGTCCCTTTTTAACTCAAGCTATCACTCGACTCCGAGAGTTATGGCGACCGCAGCGTCCAACCACTACAGCGTCCTCACTACCCCCAGCAGCGCGCCGCCGCCGCACTCGGAGTCCGGCAGCATGCAGCAGGCTGCTGCGTACAGGGACGCGCACACCCTGCTCCAGAACGACTACACGCTACCGGGCGTCGGTCATCCGCTCAGCCACGCGCACCAGTGGATAACAGCACTATCGCACGGGGATGGGGCACCCTGGTCATCGAGTCCCCATGGAGAGCAGGACGTGAAGCCTGTGCTGCATGACAACGACGAAGACGAGCTGCAGAATTCCACCAGCCAGCAACAGCAGCAACATCGACACACTCACTTAGCGCCCCAGTCACATCACGACGCAAGGGCATGGCGAACAGGCACCGCCGCCACGCAAATCCCCGGGATGGCGGCGTCTGACGGCCAAAGCTTGGTGTATACCCAGTCCGGGTTTGGCCTGGTGCCAGGGGGAGATCAGAGGATGCACCACCACCTTCTGCAGGAGGAAGATCATAATAGCCACAGCCCACACCTTAGCGACCACGGAGGCGGGCCAGGTGCACACCCGCAGTCCTTCTCGGACCACCAGCACGATGGCCACCCGGACCACTCGGATGAGGACACACCAACCTCGGACGACTTAGAACAGTTTGCCAAGCAGTTCAAACAGCGCCGTATCAAACTGGGTTTCACCCAAGCGGACGTAGGCCTGGCACTGGGGACACTATATGGAAACGTCTTTTCCCAAACTACCATCTGTAGATTCGAAGCCCTTCAGCTTAGCTTCAAAAACATGTGTAAACTTAAGCCCTTGCTTAACAAGTGGCTGGAGGAGGCAGACTCCACCTCGGGTAGCCCCACGAGCCTGGATAAAATCGCAGCTCAGGGAAGGAAAAGAAAAAAAAGAACATCTATAGAGGTTGGTGTTAAGGGAGCTTTGGAAAGCCATTTTCTCAAATGTCCAAAACCAGGAGCGGCGGAGATTACATCAATAGCTGACGGCCTGCAACTGGAGAAAGAGGTGGTGAGGGTATGGTTTTGTAATAGGAGACAGAAGGAGAAGAGGATGACGCCTGTTGGTGGACAGTTACAGGGAGGAGAGGACATATATGGGGATACCCCACCTCACCACGGCAGGCAGACACCAGTACAATGACCCAAGCCCATTTCTCAACAAACGGACCGCCAAAGGTGTTAGAATATCAATCTGTTTGTTTCTCCGTGACGTATAGCCTTGGATCTAGCAAGTGCTAATATTGGACATATGGACGCAATGGGAATACAGTGTTTTAGAACTACAGCGCTGAGACAGACGAGAGACCTAAGAGGTGGAAATTCTTGGTTTTGGGCGCAATAGATTGGTTTAAATGTGAATTATTATCGTGAGCTAACATACTTTCCAGGCCACACTGATATTGAATGACATTCTGCATAATCAAGATGCCAGTGTGTCATTTTATCATAAAGGAAAGTAGGCTGTGAGGTCTGCGCACGACCTCTATGGAGAAGTAACAGGCTACATGCACTAATAGTCGCAGTCAACAGTGTAGGTAAATAAACGCCATCTTACACCATAACAAAAGCAACAGGGGATTGAATATGGGACTGAATAGTCTACACCTGCTGCTCAATCCTTTTAATCTACAGTCCAAGCCAATGCCAATACCAGCATATTATGTAATTATGATTATTATCATATTTATGTTATTTAAAATTATTATGAACTTGTTATAATATTATTATTATTATTATTGTTATTATTATTATTATTATTATTATTATTATTATTAGTAGTAGTAGTAGTAGCAGTAGCAGTAGCAGTAGTAGCAGTAGTGGTAGTAGCAACCCGTAATAGTAATATTGTTATTATTACTAGTGTTTGGAGAAACTGCTGTTATTACTCCGTTTATATCAGCCAACACAAGCTTATTTTAACATAATTATATCCCACCATTGCTAATTGACGCTAGGAGACAATAACACAGAAAAAGTTAAGTCGAATATTTGATCTTTTACAATAACATTTTGTAATGAATGACCTATAGATTTTAAATCACAAAAGACTAGGGATATTTTAAACGAATGTTGTAATAAAACAATAATAATTATAATAATATTATTATACAATAATAATAATAATAACAATAATAATAATAATAATAATAATAATAATAATAATACTTATTACTATTATTATTATTAAAAAACGATTGCCTACATATTTTTCAAGCTATGTTTTTACTGGTGTAGGCCTATAGGTTACCAGGTCTGTTTACACTATAAGTCTAAAATGAGCCTGTAAAAGTATTTGGATATTTATTTTCTGTGTTCCGAATGCTGTGAGGAAAAAAACCGAGGCTATATAGATCTCTGAAGCGGCCTTTCTGCCTTCAATTTCTAAATAACAGAAAATCATATGGCACCAGCTCTCGATTGATATGGATCCTATTTGATTTAGAAAGTGAGATATTCACTGAGATGAAAATTATTTGTGGGATGTAACTTTTATCGTTTTTGTATTGTTTTGTGTGTTTGTTTATTTGTTTGTCGAATTCCCTAAAGCACAAACATGTGCAAGTGCTCTTGTGCCACTCGAATCCTTTGTTAAACACCTTATCTGCAAGGTTTGTTTCAATTTATGTTTTCAGTTGGGTAACAATACCTTTGAGTTGATGGAAAGTGAAAAGAAAGAAAACTAAAAACTGGATCCAATTTAGAATTTGTATATAAATGTAAATATTCCAGTTACATATAGCGAGTTTTATTTTCCTCCATTAGATCTATTATTTACAAGAGGAGCAAAACACCAATGAGAAAATAAAGTGTAAAAAATAAATAATGTAAGGTAACAAAGCTCTTTTACCAGGGCTTATTCTAAATCAATTTACCTATACTTCCGAAAATTTCAACCTTATTCTGGCAATATTTTGGAATTTAATGGCCACACAATATCTATAGGTCTTTAACACTTACATCGAGTTTTATAAGTCTATATGTATGGCAATACCTACAATTTTTAAATGTATTTGAGTTTATAAGAAAGCTAAGAACGCTAATTTGACCTGATCTCTGTGACTCTAATTAAGTAAAGGAGAAAAGAAGACAAACGTTGCACAATTTATATGCTTTGTGTAATTAAATTAGTTTGTTTTTTATTACACTTTCCTCTCACGTTTTTCTCACGTTCATTGATTTTGACAAATGGGTCTTGGCTGTCACACGCTATTCAGTGGCAACATGCATGGGTGGAGCGGGTTACAGGTTACAGGCAAGTCAATGATTAGTCGAACAATTACATATGAACCTTTCAAATGCCACAAAAAATAATGCTTTTTGGTTGTCCAACCATTAGGCACAAACATTTCTCCACTATGTTCAGTCTGTTGGCAATAGTCTACAAGGAATACCTGTGCAATGAAATCCAATTATAGTTTTTTTTCAAAGCTGTGCCTGTGCCAATTTCGAATCTCCAAGTGGATTTAATTTGAACATTGGTGGTTGCATAGACATATGGTGTATAGTTTTGTAAATATGCATCTGACTTCTTGCTTTTCAGAGATTGCTTATGCAGGGGAGAGGAAAACTTCCTGGTATGCACATTAACTGTTCTTGGCCAGTCTCTAGATTATGTGTTCGACCAGGACAAGTTATAATAATCATTTTTAATTTGTCAAACGACTGCTGAATATTGCCGGCGAAATGAGAAGACAGGTTTATCTCGTCTACAAATTTTTCTACCGGGTTTAAGATTGGGACGCGAACTAAGAGACACAATCACAAAACTCTTCTACTACCACCTAGTGGTCGTCATTTGTCCATACCTTTTGTGGTTGGTGGTGCGATAATAAGAATGATAACAATTCTAATAATAATTATTATTATTTATTTGAATAGCACTTGTCTTAAGAATGATTAAAAGGACTTTACCAACAACATAAAAACGATTTAATAGTAGATAAAAGAGAACAAAAACAAAACAAAAAAGAATGGTAAAATTAAATAAATTTTGTTTTATAAATAAATTAATTGAACACAAAAAAACAATCAGTAAAACCAAACCAAAGGCAAACAATTTGAATGTTTTAGCAATTAAATGCTTGTTTGTATAGGCAGCTCTTCAGTAAGCATTGAAATTGTCTATAGAGTTAACACTTTTCATGATGACTGTTCTGAGGGCCCTATAACAAACTGGCCCCTGGTTTAAGTTTAGACCTTGTGAAATCTAGCAGTTTAAGGTAGTTTTTTTTTTTTTACCATACAAACGTCTTAATTTAACGAAGGGCTAATCCAGGTTTGGCTTCAAAATTACAACAATATAATCTTGAAATAAACTCAAAAACTCACAGGAAGCCATTCAAAAATTTGTAATTTGTTTTTTTTCTTCCTTCAAAAGCCTTTTTGAGCATAAGAAAATGGTCTCTATTGAGACCAGATCTATTTCAGGGATCAAATAATTTTGGGTCACACCTTAGTAGACTCTAGTCTGGTCTATCACCTCAATTTGTCTTTAGCCTGGCCAGAAACAGAATTGAACGCTCTTGAACTGTAACAAAGTTAAAAAGGTGGGGCCATTATAAATTTTTTTACAATTGCTTCAACACTCATTTCAGAATCTTGTTGCATTTCTCAAAACTTTAACCATTTTATTTATTTTTTGGATACAATACACCTAAGATCCTTTGTTCATTACAGAGAAGTCCCTGGTTCCAAATGACACAACATCAATGTATCAACATTTAAAATTACAAAATGCAAATGAGGAGAAGGGGATGGCAGAGGATGTGTACCCCTTCAGGGAGGTAGAACTGGGCCTTATTCAGAAGGTGGTGTGGGCCTAGTTTGAGAGGTAAGGGGACGTGGTAGAGTACAAGGGCATGCACCAATAGAGTGGCAGCAAAGGCAACGAGTGTCCAATAAAATCACAACAGTTTATTTTTTCTTCTTCTTTCTCTAATTTCACCAGGACAATTGATAGATATCTCTTTTACAAGGAAGCCCTGGCTAACAGGAAAACCCCAACAGAAAACATTAAAACAAACGTGAAATAATAAAACTAGCAACAAAACCATTAAAATGATAAAGCAGTCTCAGTAAAAAAGAAAAAGACATTGGCACCTATTTTTTAAAACAAATACATACTACAGTATCTCTGTCCCCACTGACAAAATAGATTTTTTTAAACCTCAAGCAGGAACACCAGAGATTTTCACTTTAATAATTTGTACCTGTTTTCAGCTAATTCCAGGACCATGGGGCAAAATAGCTACAAGCATTTTTTCCTAAAACAGAGTTGGAGCAAGATACAGTAAAAATCAGCAAGTGATTTGAACAAAGGTTATACTTTTTAAAAAGGCTGCAAAGATAATCATAGGTTTTCCCTTAGATTCCTAGTGGATACAACTACGGAATCGTAAAGAAGTGAAACCTGACATTTTTTCCTCTGACAAGTCACAATGCTGGGAAAGACACTTGGCGTTACGTACAAACTGCACCACACAATAAATTGTATCAACTGCATGCATTGACTCTGTGAGGCATGCATATACGGTCATAATCAATCATCAGTAAAAATGTTGCTAAAACATGTTTCTTTGAAAATGCAAAACAAGCTCTGTTCATAAAATAAAAGCCTGTAAAAGTATGTAACTTAGTATGCACAGGAAGAATTCAGCTTATCATCCAGCCAAATGCCTATATATTTATAACTGACATGTAACATACTCAAGATATTTTTCATTAACCATAGAGACACTGGGGGCTGCCATCGCTGCAAAAGGGCTCTAGAGAAATACATCACTTGAGTTTGTTCATAATATTTTCAGTGTCACCAGCCTGACTCACCAGCGTGCCTGGGCAGCAAAACAACTGCTCTTTATGTTATTAGTATCACCTGTCTCCATTATGTTATTGATTTCACCTGTGTCTTTGTTTACGATTTAGGCCCTGTCTTTTCAATTGTCCATGGTTGTATCATTGCTTGCTATCACTGTTAGGTGAGTGTTCTTGTTGTTTGTGTTTGTGAATTAAAAAACACGGAAGCATCTCTGCATCTCTGCATCTCTGCACTTTGGTCTTCTTCTTCAACCCTCAGCTCTTGACAGCCCTACTCTGCTTGCTCTCTTATGTGAAACTGTTTTCAATAGATCTATACATGGTGTACAGCAGGATGAGTGTTTGGATGTATCAACAGGAAGAGTCCTGTTAGAACATGGCGTGGCAACCTTTTCAAAAGTCTAACAGCCCAAGAGTGCTGGGGGCATGATAAACCTAGAGACTATGAAAAAGCCTTTAAGTTCAATTGAGGAAAATAAATCTATAAAAATCAAAGCATAAGTAATGATAACTAGGCTCCCTCGCCCCATTGAATTCCTGCCTTGTCTCCTTTGCCCAAACAGCCCTGGTACACCCTGCGCTCTGTGAGCTCAAAACCACTGGGTGCCATCTCGATTGGCTATGTAAAAGGACTGGACTCTCAGTGCACCCCCAACTTTACTCGGACCACCTACACAACTACAAATTAAAACTCTGCGCTGCTAAATCCTCCTATTATGCTAACATCATGTCTGCTGGAAAAGGTAACACCAGAGCCCTCTTCTCTATAGTCAGCCACCTACTACAGCCACCTAGCACCCTCCCTTCTAATATCTCCACTGAAGACAGCACTGCTTTCCTGAACGTTTTACCACCAAAATCAACACCATCCACCTACAGGTGGCCTCAACTGTCACCCCATCAAAAGAACTAGCTTGGATGGTCCCACCAGCTCTGTCTTTCTCCATTTCCCTATTTGACTTCATCCCAGCATCTGTACTCTATTTCTCTGAGCTCATCCTCAAATCTAAGTCCACTACCTGTCAGCTTGACCCTCTCCCCACAAGCATCATCAAAGCCTGCTTGCCATCCATCGCCCCTCTGATAACAACAATAACTCCTCAACTCCTCCCTCACATCTGGAACCGTACCCCCCACTCTCAAATTGGCTGCAATCTTACCCATCCTTATAAAACCTGGAGCTGATCCTGAGGACCTCAACAACAACAGGCCCATTTCTAATCTCCCTTTCATTTCCAAAGTGCTTGAGAGGGTGGTTGCTGCTCAACTCCAGTCCCATCTCGACTTCAATAACCTCCACAAACCCTTTCAATACGTTTTACGTCCGAAACACAGTACTGAAACAGCCCTGATTAAAATCACAGACGACCTCCTCTTGCTGACTAAGGACCACTGACCATCCTCATCTTCCTTGACCTTAGTGTCGCCTTCTACATCAACTCCCACTCAGTACTCCTGGAGCGCTTAACTGGCATTGGGATTGCTGGTGTTGTACTCTCCTGGCTTTTATCATATCTCGCTGACATACAACAGTTTGTGCAGATGGAGAACCACAGGTCCAAAAGCACTTTAGTTGCACATGGTGTCCCCCAGGGGTCAATATTGGGTCCACTTCTATTTATTATCTACCTCCTTCCCCTGGGGTCGATCCTCCATCATCATGGAGTCCATTTCCACTGTTATGGTGATGATACCCAACTCTATGTTCTTCTGACATAGCAATGGAAGTGGAACTGAAAAGATGGTGAGTTTCCAGAATTAAAATAAGACCTCTTCACTGCTCTACTGTATGTTTGTAAATAATACAGTAAAGCTAGTTCAACATTTTAAAGGTCTTCCTATTGTAGCCTTTTGCTGAAAACTAGGTCAAAATGAGCATTAGAATGAATAGGTTAATCAATATTTCTAGATTCAGTTTTTTGAGAAGAGGCTGGAAAAGTGAACACTTCAAGTAGGATTATTGTCAGGTTCTAGAGATATTAATAACAGAGAAAAAACTAGGAATGACAACTTCCATTAGCTCTTCTGAAGTGTTGCTAGAACAATGTCTAAACGAAAAGGGGAGGAGTCTTAATGGCATATATATATATATATATATATATATATATATATATATATATATATATATATATACACACACACACCACTGGCCACTTTATTAGGTACACCTGTTCAACTTCTTCGTTAACACAAATATCTAATCAGCCAATCACATGGCAGCAACTCAATGCATTTAGGCATGTAGACATGGTCAAACGACCTGGTGAAGTTCAAACAGAGCATCAGAATGGGGAAGAAAGGTGATTTAAGTGACTTTGAACGTGGCATGGTTGTTCGTGCCAGACGGGCTTGTCTGAGTATTTCAGAAACTGCTGCTCTACTGGGATTTTCACTCACAACCATCTCTAGCGTTTACAGAGAATGGTCCGAAAAACAGAAAATATCCAGTGAGCAGCAGTTCTCTGGGCGAAAATGCCTTGTTGATAACAGCGGTCAGAGGAGAATGGCTAGACTGGTTCAAGATGATAGAAAGGCAACAGTAACTCAAATAACCACTCGTTACAACCAAGGTATGCAGAAGACCGTCTCTGAATGCACAACACGTCAAACCTTGAAGCAGATGGGCTACAGCAGCAGAAGACCACACCGGGTGCCACTCCTGTCAGCTAAGAACAGGAAACTGAGGCTACAATTCGCACGGGTTCACCAAAATTGGACAATAGAAGATTGGGAAAATGTTGCCTGGTCTGATGAGTCTCGATTTCTGCTGCGACATTCGGACGGTAGGTTCAGAATTTGGCGTAAACAACATGAAAGCATGGATCCATCCTGCCTTGTATCAACGGTTCAGGCTGGTGGTGGTGGTGTAATGGTGTGGGGGATATTTTCTTGGCATACTTTGGGCCCCTTAGTA
>JAVQIZ010013642.1:0-11554 GCA_036023535.2 Galaxias brevipinnis | reverse complement strand
TCTAGTTGGTACTGCTCCACCTCCCGCACTAGCTCCGGTTCCTTTCCCACCAGAGAGGTTACATTCCACGTCCCTAGGACCAGTCTACGATGCCGGGGTTCGGCACTTCTAGGTCTCCGCCTATGCCTGCCACCCGATTGGCATTGCACCCGACCCCAATGTCTATCCCTGCAGGTGGTGGGCCCACAGGGGACAATATGCACACTCATGCACACATACAGGCAGTGTCATTCTTGCAAGTAATACCAAGCTGAAATCATTCAGAGCATTTGGTCAAGCCTTCTCAAGTAATTCCAAGCTGAAATCATTCAGAGCATTTGGTCAAGCCTTCTCATTTTTCAGTCACATAACACAGACTGACATCACACAGACCATTCTGTCTAAGCCAGGATTCCCAGACTAGTCAACAAACATACACACGCAAGTCAACATATGCTCCGGTCTATTTTGACACAAAGCCTCTGGATTATGAACAGATGTTCCTTGTGGGTCAGGAACTTTTTAAAGTTGGCCAATTTGAAAAAAAAATCGAAACTCTGGAAGTTTGGACCTGAACATTATTGAATTTTCATCCATATAATTTTTTTTTATGCCCGAATGCCCTTCCAATAATTTGACAACATAATATACACTCATATTTTAAAATGACAAGGTTTTTGTGAATTGCAGTGCTCCTTTGCTGTGTCTATGTGCTTTTGTGTGCTCCTGTGTGTATTTGTATGTGTGTGCTCCCGCTTGTGTTTGCTCATGTTTTTAATTTTGAATGTGCTTGAAAATGTCTTTGTGTGCATGCACACTTGTGTGTGAGAGAGACAGAGAGAGAGAGAAGTGTATGATTGAGCCAGATAATGTGACCCCATCTCCTGACCTGGACAGCTGAGTGGGGTTTTATTTGTTTATTCCCAGCTGCTCCCTAGCGAACATGGTGGACCTCTCACCACCTTGCCTCACAGATATCCTTTCTCTAACTCAAGATCTCTAGCTGTCATGATGGGCAAACACGTTCTGCCTTTGTATTAAAGTTTATTAAAGTATTACATTTTTTTTAGTAAAAAGTCAATCAAACTTAATTTGTGACCAGGGGCGAGATGGAACAGGCAAGGGGTGAAGAAGACCCCCAGGCCTGGTGTGGGAGGAGGATAGGGGAAGACCTCCAGGCCTGGTGTGGGAGGAGGATACGGGAAGACCTCCAGGCCTGGTGTGGGAGGAGGATAGGGGAAGACCTCCAGGGCTGGTGTGGGAGGAGGATGGGGGAAAACCTCCAGGCCTGGTGTGGGAGGAGGATAGGGGAAGCAGGATCTGGAAGTTACATGATTGGAGCTGATGTGAACCAGCGCATCAACTCGGAGAAGGCCAAGGTTGCTCCTGAAGTCCATTGGTAACGTCTAAATGTCTTGCAGGTCAATTCAAGGATGGGTATGCCAAAGTTTAGAATTAGTTGAGCATAAAAATTGGCAAAGCCCAGGAAACATTGAACCTCCTTAACCGATATAGGAACAGACCAGTGTCTTTGAAGGATCCATCTGTAAACTCTGCTGGGAAACAATGTAGCCGAGGAAGATACTTTGGAAGCGTGGAATTCACGCGTCTTTGCTTTGAGGAACAGTCGATCCTCTTCTGTGACAGTAAGATCCCAGGGCTGTGGTGTCTGGAAAGGCAAACTGAAGATTGAAGGGCCCTGTTCTTGATTGACAGCAGTTCAGCAGAGAGCTCCGGTGGTGCTCGTCCAATTGCCTTACCTGTGTAAACCTACATGTTCCATGCATAGCTTGAGTTTTCATCACAAGCTGCCCAGATCTTCATACCATAGTATTGCTGAAAGGGGCAGCGACACCTGAATGCCACCAGCCTAGCACACACCGACATTACACCCTGGCTTGTAGAGTAGTGCAGACATGGTCTGACCAAGAGACTGTTGCTGGAATCGAGAGTCTGGGTGGAAGAGTTGACCTCACCAGGATATATATCCCCTAGCCCTGCGCAGATCTATTGTTTCCCGGAAAGCCAGAGTAACAAAGTCCAGCGTGCCCTACCTGACCACCTGAGTCCGTTGTGTGTGTTCCAATGTCTGTGACGCATCAAAATAAGGGTGATTAGGGGCGCTTCAGCTGTCTACTCGGGTGAGCCCTGGCGGCAGGTGCAAAGGACCCTTTACCTCCGTGACACAAGCCGTGGCCACACATACTGTACAGGCACTAAGGCCCCCTGCGGTACAGCTATGTTAAGTGCTCCTAAGACACGGCAAAAAAATACCAGACCAGCCACACTGCCTCACGTGATATATGATATGACATATTCTCGTGTCTTTGGATTTTTTAGATTTGCTTTATTGTTTTGATGATAACGATGATGATTAATTTGATTGAAATGACATATTCCAGGTTACTTAGCATCCCAGCTATTTAGCATCTTCCAGTTCTTTTATAACATTGTACTGCTAATTCATTATTAATTTCATGACTCTTTCTTCTTTTCTGTGGCCTGGGGATTGCATTGTCCCCTGTTGCAACAGTACTGTGGGTCTCTAATAACTTGCATGTGGGCCAGCTCCCGTCTAGGCTTACTGAGGGGACTATTAATTCAGGCTGCTTCGCTCTTTTAAAAAATAAAATAAAATAAACACATTTTTGGAGCCATATTAGCACATTTATATTTGTGCATAATTGGACTAGAATATAATCTTTCTTTACATTTGTTATGTCTGCCTACCTTACAGTGAGTTATTTAGGCAAAGTGACTTACCAGGTGGATGAATTAGTTGACACGACCATACACACTGGTGAGTGTGTGACAAGGCCAGTACTTTCCAGGTGGTGAGGAAGATCTTAGAAAGCAGGAGGCCATATAGCCTTTGACAGCTTTATATTTGGAATATTTTCAGTTTGGTTTTTAGTTCACTATATGCACAAGTTTGCTGTTTTTAAATAAATAGAAGAATCAACTTGAAAGGCACTGGGCTTCATAATAACGTTGGTTAAGAAACAGAACACACATGCTTTAAGAGGGTGGCTCAAGAAGAAGCCATGTGAACACTCATTATTTGGCAGTAGCTGTCCTGGATACAAACCCTATAAAGCATTATTTGGCAGTAGCTGTCCTGGATACAAACCCTATAAAGTATGAAGGAATTGTTCAAAGTGAATGGGACATGACCGTAGATTTGTTGAACATTTATCAAAGGGCATTCCCTAGAAATATTAAACTTTTTTTTGTTTGATAGCAGATACCTGTTTAATTTTCCAGTAACTACCATTAAATTACAAGCAGCCTCCAAGAACTGTAGATTCTCAACAATTTTTAACTTGGATAAAAAACATCACCAATAGATTGCGACCTTGCGCATGAAACCATGCAACTCTATAGTAGTTCTGGTGGTTGGGACTTCAGAATTATATTATATTTCCCCCAGGGTCTGATATGTGATTTTATACACCAACAGAGCAAGCCTAAATTACCAGCTATTTTCTCAAAGAATGTTTCCGATCTTGTTTGTTGGGCCACATATTTAAAAAGATGTATTTGCCCTCTCCATTTCATGTTGCCATGAGCTCTCCACTAAAGTACGGATGATCACATGCTCTCCAACAAGGCAATACACACACATTCTTCTATTCCTCCTTTGCCAAGTGCTGTTGCATTTAATTTTACATCCAAATCTTTCCAAGCGTTTTTGTGCATCTGCTCCATTCGCTAATTAGGCCTCAGGTGCCCTAAAGAGAGTGTACGCCA
The DNA here is from genome assembly GCA_036023535.2 of Galaxias brevipinnis. Classification (NCBI taxonomy): domain Eukaryota; kingdom Metazoa; phylum Chordata; class Actinopteri; order Galaxiiformes; family Galaxiidae; genus Galaxias; species Galaxias brevipinnis. The sequence goes on along the minus strand of JAVQIZ010013642.1, from coordinate 7,825 downwards.
AAAAGGATTTGGTTTAGATATCCTCCTAGTTCTTCATCAAAACGTTTCCTTTCATTCTACCAGAGAGGAAAACTAAACACCAAATACAAATGAGTAACCTAGAACATTGCTAAATAAATAGCTGTCTACATGGCAATGATGCAGTCACCAATAACTGCATTGGAATCCATTCAGTTCAAGTTTCAAAAGGCTGTAGTCTAAACAGCACTTGAAATAAATATTTGTAGTGGCAAATACCATTTGATCCAAATCTGTCTGCAACCTTTCGGTGAAAGATCACCCAGTACAAAAATACTTGGTGTTCTGGAGGTGTTGGTGGTCTGCCTTTTCCCTTTGACATCTTGTAGGTTGCCGCAAACAGTTGCATGTTTCAAGAATGAACTGCAACTAAATAATTCAAATGCCCCAAGCAGGACAGACATTTTAAGGGACATTGTATCCGTTTAACTATCTTACCGTAGGCTACAACCACAATAGCCTCCCTGCCATACACTGCTGTCATCACCACTACTTCAATGTGTTCTCACCTCCTTTCTTTTTCTCCTCCTCCCCCATCCTCAGATCTCCTACTCTGTCCTCACATTTCATTTCACACAGACACACACATAAACCCACACAAATGCACACATAAACACACTCACATAGCCGAACTCATTGACATGCCTTGTTGATTGGTCTGCCATCTGCTATCATATGGCTGTCAGAGGCCATCAGGAGTAAAGTGTGAGGAAGTGAACTGTTGTTTCTGGTTGATGAGTCTACAGGAGGAACGGTCCTGATGAAAGAAGATTAGAGGCAATTTGCAATATTTTAATGTGGGTGTCAGGGGTGTCTGTGTGTGTGTGAGTGTGCGCACACGTGTGTGTGCATGTGTGTGCATCTGAGAAAGGCAGCTGTTGGTACCAGCCAACTCTTTCCAGGTGTCAAGTTCCCTTCCCTCTCCTTGTGCACTCGATGTTCCTTCCCTTCCATTCTAGTCCTCTCTCTCTCCCTCTCTCTCTCTCCCTCTCTCTCTCTCTCTCTCTCTCTCTCTCTCGCTCTCTCTCTCTCTCCGCACCAGTCCTCAGCCACCTCCATGACCCTCCATCCATGTCTGAGGTGCATGGTCCTCGCCCACTTTTTCTATCTCTCTCATACTGGGTCCCTTTTCTAGTGATCCATCCTTCCTCTACTATAACAGTACGTTTCTCTGCTCTCCCTGCCTTCACTGTCTCTCTCCCGTGTGCTATCCCCTGTCTCTCCGGTTTCCTCTCCCTCCTCTGTCTTCTTCTCCTTACTGTCTTCACCCCCTCTTGAACCCTCTGCCAGGGTTGGGGTCAGCATGTGTGCCAAATGGTCTGTGTGACCCCATAACTGTAGCGTAAGGGAAAGTTAAGGAAACTCTGGCTCCGCTTTCAAACTCACAGGGACGCACGGTGTTTGGTGTGTATGTGTGTGGGTGTGTTTGATGTGTTTGGTGTGTGTGTGTGGATGTGTTGGGTGTGTATGTGTGTGGGTGTGAAGCTGAGAAGGGTAACTTCATCCACATTACTATGGCTCCGCTTGACACTGCCAAGTTAGTGTGCTTCTTTGAGTGAGTGATAGTTTGTTTGTGTGCGCATGTGTAAGTAAGGGAGATAGAAAGTGATACAGAGAGGGAGAGAGAAAGTGAGAAAGAGAGGGAGAGAGAACGAACGAGAGACAAGGAGCGAGAAACAAATAAAACGTCTGTGTTTGAAATCGCCTACTATTTATTGACTTGATCATACTTTATAAAAATCTGAAGTACAGTATAGGCTCAATTAGGTTAAAGCCAAGATATCCCTAGGATATGGCATAAACTATTGAAATAATTTTTTTTTAACTGAAAATGTGCCTTACTAAAAGAAAGCAGGGCAAAACAAAATGTATTGTAAATGTCACATATTATGGTATGAGTCTATGACACATAATTAGATGGAAACTTTAATTAGGAGATTTCTATTACCTATTTGATAATATTGTTGACTACTAATTTTGTTTAGGATACATTAATTAACCTAATCTAATAAACTAGTGTTGGCATTATTCTAAAGAAAGAAGTGGCCAAATAGCATTGATGAGACTGATTCATTTATAACTAAATACAATTTAGAAAAAGTAAATTCATTTGAGCTGTTTTGAAAAGAATATTGTGTGTAAATCCAATCTCACTCTGCATGCCACCTCTCACATTCCATCACTTTCATATCACTTTCTCCACTTTGAGATGTGTGTGTGTGCGCATGTGTACATCTTTGTCTCTTCTAAGCCCCTGCCACCAGGTATGCTGCCTGTTTCTAAGCCCTCCTCTTGTCAAGCCCTTTTTATAGGACACTCATCACAAATGGATGGCTGGGACTTCATCCAGTGAGATAGAGTTACGCACACGTCACGCCGCTAAAGCCCCCGGGCGGCTCGGTGTCTTTGGCAGTAGTAGGACCGCCGGCTCAGAGAGTGTATTTGTATGGATCCAGGAAGCTGTGGATCTACAACACCTGTCTTTCTTTCTGACGCCAAACTGACTTTTCTTTTTTGTCTGTTTGTCCTTTGGTGGGTTTGTGTGTTTAGAGCGTGTCCGTCCCATCATGACGGCGACCAGCTCCAGTGGACTGGAGGTGCTCCTGTCCACGCTACAGGTAGGCACCCATGTCATGCGCCACTATCCTCTGTTGTCCCTGCTTGGAAATGTGTATGTGTGTGTGTATTATGCTTACACACTTTTATTATTATAACCTTTATTTAACCAGGAAAGATCTAAGATCTAAGTTAAAGCTATAGAACTTGAGGAAAATCAAAGAGGGACCTATAGTTTGAAAGCAATTTAGCTGCTGCCAAGAACTGACTGCTGAAAGAAAAATAACATTGCAATAATCAATGAAGCTGTCACCAAGTATCAAGCGTCTTCAGATACCTGATGTGTCTTTAAAAGCGCTTCCCCACAGTATTGGAGATCAAAGGTTTCTGTTTGAGGAGATGGAGCCAATCTAGAGAGAATCAGCCATCATGTGTGCATTTGCTTTGTAAAGAATGCTGTTGATACACTGTAGTGAGATGATATTTCACAACTACGATGTGTAGGTATACAGGCAAATAAATGTATGGTATAGTGTACTTCTGATCAGTAACATGTTGTTGTCAGTGCAGAATATAAAATGTGACTGAATATAGCCATGACTTTTATTCTATTTGTGTTCAGTAATTAAATTAGAAAGTATTATGTATGATGTACTCTCTGGTAAACTTGTTTTCCATATGAACTAGGAAGGTAGATTCCTTTGAGATATTGATAATCATTATCGATCAATTTCCCTAGCTTATCTCAGCTATCACTGGATCTTTAAAGCACTAGATCTTTACTTTACTGGTTTTACATTGTCGTAAACATAATTTCTTTGTATGATTCATGTAAATTGTAATATATAATGAAACCGCAATTTATTAATATGTATTTATTAATGGCCTTAATTATAAGCTGGAATAGAGGGAAATTAGTGTGCCAGGTATCAATGGTTATTGTTGTTATTATTCTGTAAGAGGCTCTTTGCATTAGCTCCAGTTCAGTGTATGTGGTCCCTTAGTCTGTAAACATCCCTTTTTAAGTAGCTGAGGATCATATGCTTTGCAAGTTAGTTTGTAATACATACAGGTACATAATAAGAAGCTGTGGTGATGTGTTTGACCAGCCGGGTAATTAGTGTGGACAGACATCAACAAAGTAACAAAGCAATGTGTACTCTCTGTTAGTTTGTAATAATATTTATGTCTACATCCCAGCTGAAGTGCACGGCAAATACTATGACTTGAACTATATAGTCAAAACGATTGAGTCTTGAACAATCATTTGTAACATTTCATACAATTTCATAAATTCCAAGTTAAAGTAAATATCAAACCTTTATAGAATCCCACTCTTTAATTACATTTAAAGAGGTTACTTTTGCAACTGTTTACAAGGTGGTCACACAACTCTTCCATGTTTGTCAATTAAAAACTATATAGTTTTTATATGATTCCGGCTAAATACCTTGACCCCTGTGCATTACATGAAGCGACGATGAATAATTAAGTGATAGCAGAAGAAATTCCTTAGGCTTAGCCTGAGACAAAGCATCGCCTTCCCACAAAGCAGCGGTCTAAGCAGCGCCAGCCATTAGCCTGCTAGTTTTTCACAACAGGTGGCCTTGGAAACAGAGAACTGATTGAGTGGACAGTCCTATTTAAGTCATTGGGGGAACTGGGTGTGATCCAACAGCATCCATATGTGGTCTAGATCCAAACTTAAACCATCCAAATCTCTAAAAGTACATATTAGTTATTTAATAAATGAAAACGTTTTTCTTCCATACTTCCATAGCACTGTTATGAACTTATTATTCGTAATATGCTATTCAAATGTTGTATTCATCTTTATTGGGCACATTGTTCACCCAATTTAGTATATAGTCATTGGCAGGTGGTTAAAAATCAAGTTTGAGTGAGCTGATTTCCTTCCCATAGTCTGAGTTGTTCTGTGTACTATTATGATACTAGTTCTCTGAACTGGTGGCTGAAATCTAACACTAATTGAAATCCCGGAACACCTGCTGTGGGTTAGTGACATGGTTATTTTCCTTAGGCCTTTGATGTGACAGGTGCATTAGCTTACAGTGAGCATAGTACACTAGTTATAGCAGGGGTTGTTGATAAACCCATGTTGACCCCTTTAGTGTGCAGTATATACAGCTTTAGTATACAAAGTCTTATATTGCCCATGGAACAGTAAGAGTATCACCACCTGTCTACTTGATGTGTTGAAGTACTTAGTAGATCATCTGTTTCAAGAATTATTTTCTTTCAAAAGTGAGAATACTGGTCATCCACCTCACACATATTTATTTTGCAGACTAAAAGCTTCTTTGAAAGTTATGTCTGTGACAGAAGTTAGAAACAGTTTTTTCTTGATCAATGTCTAGCCATGTGGGTCATAAGATTGAGCTAGGTGTTTGTCAACAGCTTCCATGGTGATCCCACTCACTCAGCAGCTGGTACAGATTCATCATGCTCTAGTGGTGTTATCGTTTTACTGCTGTGCCTTTCATCCACAAAGATTCTCTCCTTACAAAGTTTTGAGAACGTAATGCCTAGCTTTTAATCTCTAACAAAAAAAAAATACAGTTGTATCTGATACAATATATTTACGTATATATAATTTAAACAAAATGACGTATGAAGAAATACTTACAAACAGTACTTTCCAAGGACCTGTATCCTGTCTGCCTAGAAACACAACACTACTTAAATAACTATGAGGGCCCATATTTGGCCTTGGCAGCCTAAATTGGAGAATTCAGATCAGTCATGCATCCCAAGCTCAGCATATGCAGCTATTTATAGTGATGAAGGGCAGCTTTTGAATCCATTGACACCTCGTCACCGGGCCTGTTTGGGCTGGTGCGGACTCACTCCGAAGCTCTGCCTATGTGGGTGATGGGCTTTTCGTGGATTAGTGGCCCATGCAGGGGATCCATCATCAGGGACAGTTTTAACCATGGCCCCCTGGGCCCCTGCTAGGGCAGAGAAGGGCAATAGGGTAACATGGGGGGCATGCCATTTCTTACATTGTTGAAGCCCCATTATTGGTGCCCCTCACACACACACACACACACACACTCAAATATGTCTATATATTTTATATATATTTTATAGTTTATATATACACACAAACACACACACACACCATTGGGTTCAGAGTGTTGATCCTAGTGATCCTACCACCTAATTCATCAAATCAATGACATCTCATAGAGGAGGTGGAAAGTGTGTGTGTGCATGGGTGTGTTTTCTTGTGTGTTATTGTTGCTGTTGTTGTTGATGCTGTCCACACGGGGGTCCCAAAGCTGAGAGACAGATTGGTGCTGTGATAACGGTGGTACTATTATAACAGGGTTTGCTTGTGCTTTGGGATTTATGGCACAGAGAAAGGTATGGGTGTACTCCTGGCCAGGGATTGTGGCTTTCCCACACTCACAAATCCATCATGTGACATAATTTAAAGAATCGAAGTGCACCTTGGGAGTCATAGACATTTCTACTGAGCCATATGGACGAACCCCTCAACACACATTTGCGAATTACCACACACACACAGGTCTCTGCCGTGGCAGAAGTGTAGCAAAAGTCACGTGAAAGAACACATCCAATTGAGAGGCCAGTGTGAGTTGTAACTGATGGCGTGTTTGTATTTCCAGCTCTTGCTGCAAAATACTTACTCTTCTGCCATCAAAATCTATGTACATATTTACATATTTATCTGCACATTCACAGATCTATGTATGCATTCACACTTTTGTCTACACATATACAAATCTCAATACACTGCAAATCTGTATACAGATGGATTTTTTTACACACTTACAAGCCTGATTGCGCACTCACGGATTCAGAATACACATTTGGAGAGCCCGAGTCTCAGTACACATTTATCAATCTGATTACACAAGCACGAATTGAGATACAGATTCACAACTCTCCACTCCCATTTGCAAATAGTTTTGCTACAATAATGACCCCATACGCCACCCCCTTTAAATGAGCGAATATATACAATTTATTATTTTGATTTTGATCTGTATGTGCAAAAGTCTGTGGTAATATGTTGGGTGAGCAAGTCTGGCACAATTTGGCTGCCGTGGTATCACTCAGACTAATTGTTGTATGTGATAGATGTCTGTCTGTCTGTCCATTTATTGTGTGTACCTGATTGGCCACCAATTTGCGAAACGTCCTGAGAAAAGCGCTAAAACTAAATCTAATTATTATTATTATTATTAATATTATTATTATTAATAATAATAATAATAATAATAATAATAATAATAATAATAATAATAATAATACTTATTATTATTATCATTATTACTATTTTAGTTCTAATGCATTTTATAATGACTATTCCTTGTTCCAGAATTCACCTATAGCTCTCCTTTTGTTCTCCAATCTGTCTTTTATTCAGAATGCAGGGGACATTGAGAGCATGCTGAACATCCTCAATGTGCTGGATGAGCTGCTGTCAGCAGGTGAGGACTCATTTCAGACTATTATTGTGAAGTACTCTTCTAGCGTCATGGAACAAGCTGTTCGTTGGCCAATTTAAATCTGAGTGGCCTCAGGAATAGAAATGGATAATCTATCAAAGGGGTCACCACTGCCTTAGAATGCACTGCACATGGAACTAAGGACTACTTCTTGCTTATGCACCTTCCATACACTATACACATATTTATTTCTAACCTCTAATATTGTATGTAAATATAGCAGCATAAAAGCTGTAGCCATCCTTAACTTTTCTCTCTGGTACCTGGATACTGGGCTTTGGACGATTTATCAAAGCAGATAATGTCTATTTATTTAAAGGAAATCTTATTTGTTTAGAGAGCTCAAGGACCTTTGCGTAAAATATCAATGATTCTATGTGTTGTTATCAACAGAGAATGCAGTAGCAAACTAAACACATCATTGGCATATTTTGATAAGTATTTTGACTGCAATATTTAATTTATATAAAATTGTCTTGAGTGGTGATATTCTTTTTAAATTTTATTCAATAGATATATGCTCCCTCTTAGTGATATTATCCAGAAATATAATGTCTATTTTTTTTATTGTTTTAGTGATAACAATCAGTTCTATCTTTCTTGTCTTTTGCTGAATTAGGCAAAGTTAATCACTAGGCTAGACAACTCCAACCGCTGCAATGTAGTCTTAACGGGACACAATTCACGCAGCGGCGACTAAAATCGCGCTGTGTAGCGTTTTGAAACTGTTTGAATCACCACAAATATGACGT
>JAVQIZ010013563.1:0-28189 GCA_036023535.2 Galaxias brevipinnis | reverse complement strand
CAAGCTGCTGCCCAAGCTCAAGAAGCACATGGTGAGCCCGCACGGGGTCCATGCCAAGGCCATGACGGTCGGGGAAGGGATCATGTCAGGTCTCTCGGGGGGGTGGGTTAGGTTTGTCTCTTTACTACTGTCCCTCGGGTTCTACTGGGACAAAAGTATTGTGTAACGGGGGCCACGTGAGACTTCTCAAAGCAAATATTTAAACGGAGGCGTTTGTGGCGGAACGTGTATAGCGTGTTTGTTTTCTGACCTGTTGTGTTTGTGCACAGGACAAGGAGCAGATGTTGGCAGGGATATACATTACCAAGTGGTTTTTACAGTGCTTCATTGACAGGGTGAGTCTACCTAGCGACTGAAGCCTCCTACTATTCCTACGTGTTTTAGACCGTTCCTCTCTATGTCCATTCTTAGAGCTGTCAATGATAAACAGGGGAAGACCTTCTATGCTAGATAACCACAGTGAACCACAATGAATCAATCACCAGTCCATGTGTCGTCCCATTGACCCCCTGCACTGTGTTACCCCACCAACAGACCCCGTTCACCCTGACCCTGCGCCTGTGGGACATCTACATGTTGGAGGGGGAGAGGATACTCATAGCCATGGCCTACAACACGCTCAAAGTGCACAAGAGTAAGTTCTGCTGCTGCTGCTGCTGCTGCTGCTGACGGTGCATGTGCTATACAAGGCCTCCTGGGGGAAGGCAGCCGTGCGACCGGATCCGACACGGGAGTGTAGCTGCTGCTCCTGCTGCTACAACGCAGCACGGAGCTGTCAGGTCGCACGCCGCCTCTCGGCTGGCTGCGTCCTCATCGGCTTGGCTTACGTAATGCAAGTCGTCTGTTGTCGTGAAGAATAGCCACATAGCCGCTTCCCACTGGATGCTCGCTAAGGAAGGGGAAGCCCCCGATTGGTTCATTTCACAACGAGCGCTTTATCAGGACGTTTTTCATGTTTTTCTCTCTATAGAAATATAAAAAAAGACAGGTGGACACAGAAATTGTGGGATGATGACTCTATTGGTCAATGCCCGTGCCTCACTACTTCTAATTGGCTGTCCCCATGTTTTGCCCAATCAGAGCGTCTGCTAAAGCTTCCTCTGGAGGACCTGAGGGAGTTCCTCCAGGAGAGTCTGGCGACTTCATTCCTCATGCCCGACGACATGGTGGTGGAGCATCTGCAGGCAGCCATGACCGATTTACGCAAGATGAAGCTGGACCTGCCCCCTCCAGGTAGGGACGGGTAGTACAGGCAAAACAGTACCATGTACTCTGAACAGTTCACTTCCACCCTGCTGGAAACTCTATGCAGAAGCAAAGCTGTATCCATGTAAGACTTCTTTATCCTTGATATGTAAACTGCAGCTCTGTCTCCTGATGGGTATACTGATTCACCTGTCTGTGCTCCTTCTCCAGCCAAGTCTGACGAGCTACCAAAGAAGCCCCTTGGTCAGGAGAGGCCTGTTCTTCTGAAGCCCGTCCAGGCAGACCTGCCTGTGGACACCATCACCCTGGAGCGCACGCCTTCCCCTGTGGAACCCCAGGACTCGCCCGCCCCTCCTGGGCCGTCTCCAGACAAAGGCCAGGGCCACGGCCAGCAGACGCCACGCACATCAGAGAGGCCCAAGCCCGTCCGAGGCGCGCCCCCACCTCCGCCACCCAGAGCGGACGACAAGCCCCGTCCACAGGGTGTCCAGAAGGTTGTGAGGGAGGGGGGCCAGGGGCCGGACCCCCAGCCTGAGGGGGACTGGCCCCCACCCTACGAGCCCCCTCCCATCGCGCCAACCATGCAGACCGGGGAGGAGCTGCTGGAGCTTCCCGACCTACCCCCACCACCGCTCTGCTTTCAGGACGTGGAGGACCTCGGCGTGGGGAGCAGGGCTGATTTAGTGTGCGGCCCGCCCTCCGTCCCCCACAGCTCTGCTCCCTCGTCGGGGCTAGAGCACCCTGCCCAGGACAGGCAGCGGCCGGCGCCACCCACCTCCCTGGCCCTCATCCTAGAGGAGCCCCCGTCCTCCCTGCCCCCTCCACCCCACTTCTCCTCGGCCGGCCCCCCCTGTCCCGTCCCTCCCCCCAAGCCCACCAAGTTCCCCGTGTCCCTGTGTGTCCCGCAGCTTCCGGGGGACAGACGGCCGTCCAACTCCTCCCAGTACGACAACCTGTCTGAGGTCGACGAGGAGGACCGCTATCTGGAGAGGCTGCTGGAGGTGTCTGCCACCCTGTTTCAAAGCTCCATGCCGGGCTCCACGCCTCGGGAAAGTCCGGGGACCTACGGCCTACCTCCAAGGTCGTTTAAGGACCGGGAATACGACCCCTCGCTCTACCCTCTCCCTCCACCACCTATGTTCCTCCCTCCGTCGCCCTCTCCTCCCTCGGCCTTGATCTCTGGGCTCCCGAGTCTACTGCAGGAGCCCGACTATGAAGGCCAGGAGAGCTGGGTGGAGGACTCCATCGTCCTCCCTCCCCCTCCTCCGTGCTTTGCAGACAAACTGGTCCCCTTCCAGTGTAGCGCGCTCAACCACACGGACGCTCAAAGCCCCGCCTCGTCCGGCCAGGGCTACTGCCAGTCTATGGTCCGGGGCCCCAGGTCGCTCTCCAGCTTCCCAGCCCCGCTGCTGTATGCGGGCTCCCCCCCAGGCTCCTCCAGACCCTCGGGACAACCTCCAGGGGGCCCCAAGGGTTCACTCCAGCCCAGACTTTTACAAGGTGCACCCTGGTAGCCAGCAGCTGCCCTAGTCGGTGACCTTTTAAGGTCCCTCTGGGTAATGACTGAAGAAACGGCTGTGAAAGAGACTGCATTCTAAACTTGGAATGAAGATTCACCACTGTGCACGGTTGTCATTTCAAAGCCATATATCAAAAGGATAAAAGAGACCAGCAGTTTGGCCAGTAGCATTTTAGTGTTTTGAGGCCCTTGAAATCTTTTCACTGATTTGGTATTTTGTGACGTTACTGTTAGCACCTTTTCTGAAGGAAGTTAACCTTTTTTAAATGAACACTTGAACGCAAACTGTTTTTCTAAACTTTGGTTTTAACCGGATGTCTTACCATAGTTACTGTTTACCACACACATAGCAAGCGAAAGAGTGGGACTTTTTATTGTCTTTCTCGCTTACGTAATTTGAAATTGTACCATTAGTTTCACATTGGTTATTTTCTCCTCTTTTGGTTTCATTCTCCTGTTACAAAATTGTGTCTTAACCCGGTAGCAGTTTTTACAGGACCAGCACCATGTCTCAGAAACGAACTCAAGGGCTTTGTAAAGACAGCTGCAGTACCCAAGGATACCTTTAATACCAAGTCTGCATTTATGGTTCTCTGTGAGCAGGCTCACTCAGCATAACTAAAACCCTTTGTTTTGTAATCTACTTCTTGACTGGAGTAGTTCCTTGTTTGTTGATCGTTCCTTATATTAACCGTGCCAAGCCATTGTTGAATGATGCACACTGTATATCAGTTAGATTAGTTAAAGGTTCAGTGACATTCTTATCGTTGACATTATTTATTTTCCTCTTCCTCTAAAGCAATGGTGCTATAGTCACTGGTGTATATAGTCTGTTGTGTATATGTTTCATTGGTGAAGATCTAAGTCTGATTTTCTCAGTGTTTGCTTGAGGCGGAGCTGTGTTGAAATGGACTCTGTTGCCTTTGAGATTTATACAAAATGTTTATATTCTTTCCCACCAGTCATTCAAGTGTTATTTCCATTCATTTAGTTTTGGGTACATTTCTGACTTCACAGCAATAATGTACTGTATATATTGTAATTCAGGTTTATAAATGTACAGATTATACAATGTAAAAAAAAAGAAGCTAAAGTCAGCACAGTATGCATGCTCAGTCTGATAAATCAAATCAGCAAATCAATATTCATGTTATCATGAAAGCATAAAATGAGTGCGGCACCACCTAGTGGACGTTGTGATACATTAGAAATAATTACGGTATATCTTGCTAAAGCTAGCTGCTCAGAATATTACAAAAATTTAGGGTTTGGTTGTTATGGGTATATTTGGCTCTACATCTATCCACCTGCCGTAATCTGACGGGCACATTTGAAAAGTTTATGAACAAGCCAAACACATTGTTGTAGCCTGCTGAGGCCATATTGTCAAGGCCCTATGGTTGGAGAAAGGGGAAATGAGTATTGCAGTAGGTCTAGTTGTAAAAGAACAGTTTTATTTAAGAACCATACATGAGAACTAGAGCGTGTCTTGCATTTTGTTGTTTGTAAGCAGCAGTGAGAAAGGTTTTATGGAAGAAATTAGCCAAACTGTACTGAACATGATTGGCCCTCACGTCTGCAACCTTGTTTTGTGTTACTGCTTATTTGAGTTGGTACTACGTATGTGTATAAATATGTTGTTTTTACGCTCACTTCTACACCCTTCCATTTTTTATAATTTGCTGTGTATATCTTTCTGAGAGTGAATACCAAACATATCTTTTGTTTATGGGAGTAATGTATTATGGCAAACTCATGTGGGTTTGTCTGAGCTATCCCCAGGAAGAGGGATAGATATAGTTTTGGTGAGACTCAATGCTCAGACCAAAGTTTGTGAAAAGCTCAAATTATACAATTGACTAAAGATCTGTAAAAAATAGAGACGCTTTTGTTTGTTGGTTTGTTGGATTTATTCAGCTGAAAAGTACCAGTTACACAATGTATATGTAAATGTATTCCCCGTTTGTAATCTGCATATTTAGGCATTGGGTTAGCTGCGTTACTGACACACAAAGAACCGACTTGGTTCAGTAAATGCATCTTATATATAAGGACACTTCAGAAAGCCATTTTTATACAGCCGTTAGTGGGCATAAGTGCAATAACAATGACAGAAAACTGTAGCCCTCCACCAGTACCCCTGTTCAGAGAAACATCTGTACTATCAACTTAAGTTGTGTAGGGGAACAATGAGGGACTGTGCAAAGTTGCAAATCATGTTACATAAAACATGGATAACATTATGACATGAAACATTTCATCTAAAATAAATCAAAAATATGTTTGATTAGGCAAAGGAGTGTTATCAAATATAAAACCAAGTCGATTACAAAGGCTTCTACCTAAAATAGTTACATGATTATGTTTAATAAATAGTCAGAAACAGTGCAATGTCAATACAGAATAGTTTACAAGAAAAAATTTTGTACGCCAACATTTTTTTTACCATGCCTACGTTACACCAGAACACAATGACTAAGTTAGGTTGCCAATACGTATGCTGGAGTACTATGGCCCTTCCTCGTTCAAATCTTTTTGTGGGCGAGCGAAACCCGGTAGGAGCCTCAGATCCGGAGTTGTGCCATGAGTTTGGAAAGTGACGCGACGCTGTCCCTCAGTTTGGAGTCGTCCTCCTGTCCCAGGGACACTCCAGCGAGACGTGCAGAACCAGACAACCCGAGGACACAGGGTAGGCTGAGGAACACCTCTGCCCCAACGCCTCCCCAGCCCTGCAATACGCATGAACCAGTCTCATCTCTCTTATCACACTTCAAACACCGTTAACTTGAATCCAGATGGGGGGGGGGGGGGGAAGGCTTGTATGATAACTAACTTGACACACAGGGTGTGGTTTTGCTAACGGGAGGTGTGTGGTTGTGTTACCTGTGCCAGCGTGGACACAGAGTGGATCTTCTTCTTGTCTGTAAGGATAGTGTGGGTGATGTCGGCGATGGACAGAGCCACAGACCACGAACGCTGACCCCTGTTCTTCATCATCTCCAAAGCCCTTTTTGAAGAACAGCGTTAACATTCACGTGAAAGTCATCATTAGTCGGTTACATCAAACCACAAAAACAGTCACTGTAAATGCCATTTTGTGTCACCTCAAAGTAAGTGCATAGAGACAGTAATAATGTATTCCAGTATGGGATTTCTCATGTCTGTGGAGTTACCTGTCTAACAGCGGTTTGACAGAGTTGGACCCTGGAGCAATCTCTGGATGCTGGCTGGCCCCTGATCCAATGTTACTCATCACAGCAACTGCATAGCACACATACAAAGGGGGTTTATGACTAGAGCTGAGAATGTAACATAACCCGTTACTCTGACAAGTTTTTTCACAACGATTTAAGTGTGTGAATGTTAGAAGAAATATTATGTGGTGTGTAAGTTAAGTATTTCCGTCATACAATCCGCAGATCTCTCAAAACACAGATTAAATGTTTTTTTTTATTGATTATAACCTTTTTTCTACAGATTTCTTGGGCCAAGGCTAAGCACATACCTACAAATAACAATCAAATAATTGAGTATCACCTTTGTTGTCTGAGCATTCCCCTATCACCCAAGCCTGCTTGTGTGTATTTAAGGTGATGTCCAAAACGTTACGCAGTCGTTCAGAGTCCAGGTTGCAGCCTACTCCGATCACCTGCATCGGGGGCAGGCCGCTCTGTCTCCATGCCACGTGGGTCATGATGTCCACTAAGATAGATAAGAGTCCACGGGATAGAAGGAGAGCAAGAAAGGCAGGATAAAACCAGAACAAAAAAATTTTTAAAGAATAATTTTCACTTTGCACCTTGTTTGGTTGATTTTTTTTTACAGAAGAACAGCGTTCCAATACAATCCAAATGAAAGCTTGCTTGTGTTCTTGCCTGGCTGTGAGGCGACGAGCAGCACAGCATTGGGGCTGAACTGTGCCAGGCGAGGTATGATCCCCCTGTACAGGTCCACATTGGTCTGGACCACACTCACATACGACTGCTCGTTAGTCCATGCGTTTGCGGTCACCACCACTACCGTGGAACCCGCAGAGGCAGACAAGTCTAGAGGGGAGGAGAACAATAACTAACCATGACCACACTTCATATTGCTGTAGGGTACATTTACTAGTATCCTATTGTCATTCTGCAACCTTTAACATACATTAGTTGTTAAAAATGTATGCTGTAGATTTGGACAGTCATGCAATATTTTCAGGTTTCTAACTGATATTTTCAAGGAAGTGACCTGTGACCTATCTAAACACAGCCACTAGGACGCTGGGCTACTGAATGCTATGTACCTTTGGATACCTCCACCTTAGGGAGGTTGAAAATCTCCAGGTCCACAGTGCCACCTTTAGTTGAACTCTCAGCTACGTCAATGAAAACAAGTTTATCCACTTTACCCTAAACAGAGAAGTTACGTCAATTTTCATTAACACCTGAAAAACCTGTTTTTGTGACATAACAATAGTAGAAATATATTTGTTTAAAACATTTAATGACCTTAGCTAAAATGCTCATCACTGATGCCATTCCCAAATCTCCGCCCCCGACAACCGCAACTTTGCGGATTGGTTGATCGTGTTGTCGAACCCCACCTATAATTTGGATAGGTTTTAGATTGATTACCATGACTCAGTGTAAAGGACAACGCTCTATCATCAGTAAATAGTTTCCCAAGTTTGACCCTTTAGACTCACCATCATTGATTTGGATTTTGGAGACAAAGGCCAGCAGCTCATTGGGATCTTTGTTGTCTGCTGTGTCCTTTGTTGACAACGGTGGCTCATCTTCAAACTTAGCGATCATCTCAGCCAGCAGACCTACCACCGATGATTTGGGCTGCGGGAGACATAACAAAAGCAAGCTGCTAATCAGGCATTAAATAATATTAACGCGTGGCTTTACAGATGCCACTTAAAAACACACACACAACTTAAGCCTTTCCAAATCTTACATGATCCCAGTTGTGGAGTTCCGGTAGGTAGATCCGTCCTCTGGCGTCTACGTGCTTGCCTTCTCTGATAACCATGTTAGCGGTGGGCCTCAGAAGACAGATGGGAGGTGTAAAGGGAAACGAGTCCATCAGCCACAGCAGAATGGGTAGGTTGTAGGTGCGCCCTGGGAACACATAGGGCCTGTTGCTCGTCCATACACCATACTCATCCATAGTTATCACTTAAATAAATAGCTAGGGAACCTCACAAAGTGACATATACAGACAACTGTACAAATGCACTTTATCTAAACAGTTATAGTGACTGTTGTCTTAATTAAAAGTTATGTAACCGCTCAAATGAGAAGTAAATGGCTGTGTCAATCTTACCCTCATATTTGACGGGGATGGTCCCAATCAACTTCAGAAGATCTTTTTGGCTACCGTCAGTGAAGGCTGAAAGACGTAATGTAGCCAAGCTAAATTACTGAGTCTGAACTGCTTTTTAAACTCAGTCAAAACGTGATCCTAATACTAATCTTACTGTAAGTGTCAGCAACTGGTTGGATCCCGGGGTGCACACGTTGCAGTTTCTGTAACTCCTCAATGCCAACAGCGTGGAATTTGTACTGATATAGAGTTAGAAGAAAAGTTAAAACAATCCCTAACAATGACTTGGTCAGGAGGTAAACTTTTTACGACAGATGTTAAAACAATTAACTGATTAACCAAGCAACGCCATTTAAACTAAAATAAATTAGCTAACGTTAGCTCAGCCTTAATGTCGCCCGGCCCGGGTTACAAATAATAATAAACCTGTCTGTCAACATGTTAAGCAGAACAATAAGAATTATTCAAACCTTTGAGAGTATCTTTTGTATTGCCTCAGAACTAAGATCCATAATTTGTCATTTGGTGATGTAATGTAAAGTTGATGTGTATCAAGTTAGAACTTAGGCTATATTGCTTGCAAGTAATTAGTGAAACTTCCGCAAAGTTAAAGGGGCGGAGTTTTGACCTTTCAACTCTAAAAAGAAAGGTTAACAGAAAACATAATAATAACCCTAAGTACAGCATTATGTTAAAGACATTAAGGTTCCCTCAACATTTATGTGATGTATCTGTAAAGATTGTCAACTGGCCATGATTTATCATCTAATCATGTTGACGTCACGTATCATTGTCAAATGCATCCCTCTCCACACACCATCTTTGTGTAAAAACATAAAATTATACATTTACATAATCAACTTTCACGAGAATCCCAATATCAACCATGTACTCTACCAATATGCTGCAATATGTTTTTCGTAAATTTGTGAAACTCAATGATTAAAATCCGACCAAAATAAAAAATACAATAACCAAAAGCTAACAAAAAATACCACTTTAAGCAAATATGACACTAGCCAGTTTTAAATATTTTTTAAGAAAAACTGCAACATCAATTATCAAAGGCTGTTCTGTTTCTATTTAAATTAGATATCAATAAACACAAAAGGGCAATGGGTTTCTGTTTTGTATTTGAAAAATATGACATTATTTTCCCCTCCACAAGGGAAGCCATGAACATTTCACAGTCCATGATTGTTGTCAGTCTAAGAAATAATTGGGGTCACATAATATGCATCACAATATATTATACTTCTGTTTGCAGATACGCTTCTTTTTTTTTTAAAAAGGGACATGGGTAGTGCAAACTACCCCTGTCAAGAGCGTAAATAAATAAGCTATCTAGAGTAACAGGGGCAACAGCGGTCAAACTTCACGGCCCCTTGCTTTTTAGAATGTCTGAAATACAAAGATTATTCTTAAACTTTTTTCCGTTTTGCATTCATTGCCATTTTTTTTTTCATCTCTTCTTCTTCCAAGCGCATCTCTTCCTCGTCCTCCTTGATACCCATACGTAAACTGAGAGAATAGGAGAGAAAACAAAAGTTGAGCTAAGACGGAAAGCGTCTGTGTAAAAAACAGGCCAAGATGATTCCAGTTTCCTCAAAGTAAAAAACCTTTGCAGGCCAACTAACAATGAGCCTGATTATATAAATCAATTAGACAATTTATTCATTAGTGATGGTGCATGCTTGAACAAAAAAAAAATGTCTTTCCCACTCCAGTCCTACCTTCTAGCTTCCTCCTTTTGCTGGTCTTTCCAACTGCTCTCCATAAATTTTAATGCATAGTCGCTCTCCTCTTTGTATCTGGAGAGGAAAACGCAGGCACGGTTTTAAATAACACAGACATGAATGTAACTTGTTTGTACAGTGAAACAAAATGGGTATATGGTGTGAGTGCAAAAGAGGGGCGCCTCACTTGGTCCGGTCATAGCCAAATATTTCCCTGATGTGTTTGGAGATTTCATCTTGTTCTTCGCCTTCGTCGTCAATGAAGTCTTCCATCTCAGAGTCAAACTCATCTTCGTCATCTTCATATTTTCTTTTGTAGCTGGATGTGATTGGGGGGAGCATGGTACCTAGACAGAAACAAAGAAAGATGCAGACATAATAATTCAAGGGCGAAGGTAGGACGTGTTTGCTTGGAGAGCTTAAGGGGTAGCCTACATTCATGATAGGACCGTATGACACTAGAAATAGTAAAGTGCAAATCATTTATAATGTAATATAGTAATATTACAAGAACAAGTAATGGTACAAAGTAATGCAAAGCTTAACTTAGACCATGTATACAAACCAAAATTTGGTGACAGTAGCAGCCAGTACAGCTGACACACAACTATATAAGTTTTCCAAACAAACAGTTCAACTCTATGCCCTACTTCACAGTCATACAAAGTAAACATATTGGCCAATCAATAAATGTAGTCTGTACCACTTATTCTGTAAATATAAAGGTTAAAGCATAGCCTAGTGCAGAACTACCATCCCTAAATATAGATTTTTGATCAAAAGATTGTTTTGGGCTTTTTAGATCTTACCTGGTGGTCTCATCATCGGTCTTGGTGCCATGCCAGGTCTAGGTGCCATGCCAGGTCTAGGTGCCATGCCAGGTCTGGTCCCACCAAAGTTCTTTTCTGAAATAGTCTCTGCCACCACTGTGCACTTGGGTCTCCCCGGCCCAGAGCCCATACTGTTGGCTGGCCGCCCAGGGCCTGGCATACCACCTCCAGGCCGGCTAGGTCCACTTCCTGAAGGCCTGATCCCTCCACCACTTGGGCGACCCTGGACAACACCAGGCCTACCCTGTGGAGGTCCCCCAGGCCTACCTTGTGGAGGTCCACCAGGCCTGCCCTGAGGAACGCCCCCAGGCCTACCTTGTGAAGGTCCACCAGGCCTGCCCTGAGGAGCGCCCCCAGGCCTACCTTGTGAAGGTCCACCAGGCCTGCCCTGAGGAGCACCCCCAGGCCTACCTTGTGGAGGTCCACCAGGCCTTGCCTGAGGGGTGCCCCCAGGCCTACCCTGAAAAGGCCCACCTGGCCTGGAAGGTCCACTAGAGGGAGGTCTCACTTGTCCACCATTAGGTTTCCCTATAGAGTTCATTCCAGGCCGTGCTGGTTCTCCTTTTACAGGCCTTGATGGTCCTCCCTTAACTGAGCTAGCTTGGCTAGGTTTCCCTCTGGATTCTCCAGAGTTTCCCGGCTGTGGTCTTTGACCTAATCCAGCCTGGCCTGGTGGCCTTATCCCAGAGCCGCTGCCTGATCTTCCTTGAGGTGATGAGGGGATCCCCTTTTTGGGATTAAGGTTACTTGTGGTGCATGGTTTGTTGTTTGCCATAGGCCGGTTGGCAGAGTTTTTGGCTGGGACCTGAGAGGGTGTTCCCTTGGAGGGAACTTTACTACTTAAGGCACTTGAAGAGCTTGCTTTAGGTCTATCTCTATCTCTGTCCCTGTCCCTATCCCTATCCCTATCCCTATCTCTCCCTCTGTCATCATGAAATTGCTTGTTAGAACTTTGGCTTCTCTCATTTGAAGACGAGGGTTTTGGCTTATTCCCCGACCCACTAGGGACTGCTGGCCTGCCTGAAGAACTTTTAAGTGGGTTCCCATTTCTATGGTCTTTCTCAGACGTGCTTTTCCTCGCCGTGCTGGGCTGGGACTTGCGGTCTCGTTCTCTATCAGGAGGCGACTTGTAATCCTTCCCTTTGTCTTGCCTTTTGGCCTTGCGCTCCAACTCCAGCTCTCTAATTTCATCTGCAGTTCGGAGCCTTACCTCAGACTTAGTTGGCTTGGCTTTTACTTCTACCGGCTCAAACTGCTTTGTCTCAGCCAACTTTAGCAACTGTGCAAAGTTCATGGGTGGCGGCGCAGGCTTGGAAGGCCCACTGGGTCTCTTATTTGAGGGCTTACTGTAACTGGGGACTTTGCTTGGCCTTTGTGGCTCCGGCTCAGGCTCTGGCTCAGAGTCTGTCTGGTCATACTCATAGTTGTCCTCGTCATTTTGGTCAAATGAATCACTCCTCTGATGATTTTCTCCATCTTCACCCTTTACTCTTCTCTTCTTGGGTTCCTCTACCACAGGGATGCCATCGTAACCTCTAAAATTGTCCTTGGTTCTGGAGGCCATCGCACGAGCCTTACGATCTGACTTTAGTTCAACCCTTTTGGCAATAAGTTTCTCTTTCTTCTTCTTCATTAATATTGCTATAGAAATAATCAAACATGTAGAAATCACATCATGTGTTACATGTGAAGTTATTTTGACAATGTTGAATCGGGTAAATATAATGGGAGTGTGTTCAAAATTTGAAATCTTTTATGTTACCTTTCTTTTTTTCTTCCATCTGCTTTTTCTTTAGAAAAGCCTGCACAGCAGATGAATTTACACCTTTCACCTTAGGGTCCTTTTTAGGTGGTCCAGTTTGTAAGCTGTACCTCTTCTGTTATGCAAAATTGAAAACAAAAAAAACTACTCAGTTATTGCAAATGGGAAATACTGAGCAAGGAATATTTCACTCTACAACAATCAATACTGCATATTGTCCTTTTCAAGCGAAGGAGCAACATTAAACTTGACACTCATTACAGAGTATGCATGCTTATCGTGTGGTCTTTCATTCACTCACCGGTACGCTGCTGAGGCCCTGGTTTTGGGACGCCATGGACAAGACATTTTCGAAATCCATGTTTCTTTGTACCGGGGGTTGGGGGTGTCCCTTCGACACTTGATTCGAATTTGGACGTCTCAGTCGAACAGAACTTGTTGGCCAGAACAAAATACTGTAACGCTATTTAGATAGATTCCTAGCCTAAAATAGCAAACCTCATCTGGTCAAACATGGCCAATACTATGTGTAATGTATCAATACATAAACGTACCAATGTAGCAGAGCTAACGGATCCGACTACTAGTAACGCAAGTTCAGTGTACATCCAAAAAACAAGTCAGCTGTCAAAAGTTGGATGGAGGTTCAACGATTAACGCTAACTAGCTAATGCTAGCTAACGTTAGCTAGCGTAAACAGCAAGGGTATTGCAAAAAGCCTGGCGTTGCAAACACGAAACTATAAACTTTCTAACTTGGTTACTGAAAAGTATTTAAAGTAAATGTAACTGTGGATAAAATAAAGGAACAACTTGAGCTCCCAGTTCTATGATATGATGGCGTTATATTGCCGAAAAGTGATTCAGCCACACATCCTGCGATTTGGCCACGTCATATCCGTGAAAAGGGTAAAAGATTTTCCAGTAGGTGTCAGCAGATCATTTTTTTAATTCGTAATTTTTTTACATAAACAATAATCAGAAACAGTAGATAAGACAGGTAGGAAACATTTATCATCCGTTAAACAGCAATTTAAACAGGTCTCTATTGGTCTCTATTTGATCAATTAAGTGGAAATAAATAGTCTAAATTACAAGATCATGTCAATGCCACATACTGCTGGTTAGACCTCTCCTCGAGAGCATTGCCATGGTAGGTTAAGGTGTATGTAGAGTTTAGAGTCATTTACGTACCAGATAGGCCAATAATAATAATATACTACTTATAATATTGCAATCTTTAATAAGAACGGAATTAAAGTCTTTAGAAGGCTGTATGGAGAATGTAGGTACGTATGCAAATAATGACCATCTGCTCCTGTAGGTAAACAATGGTCAGACTCCGCCTATATTAGGCGTTCCAGCTATAAAGCCGAGCCTCTTTTAGTTTACTCTTTATGCTGATTGGTCTATTATTGTATATCCACCCACATGCACAGTCTGCTCCAGCCCCCTCGATGTCAGAGTACCCTCTTGAAAAGAGACAACAAAATTGGATCCATACACACGGCAGCAAAACGAGGCAAAAAAACGAGCAATAACATCAATCAGACATAACGCCGTCTTACACTTTGGAACCTTGTCCTTTTACTGTTCAGTAAAAGCAGCGAATGAAAAATGGTTTCGCCAGTGACAGTTGTGAGTATAGCATCAATCGTAGCTAGCTGCACAATGTGCGCACATAACAATAGTATTTTGAGTTGTTCTTGCGAAATGTTGATCAGAATGGCAGACCGGCTAATGTCATATAAATCTTTGCTTTTAAAATGTATCATGAGCGAACACTATGTCGTTTGTTTTGCTCAAAACCTTTTTGATTTATGACTTTAAAAAGAGTTGTATATGACCATCGAAGCAGACAAAGGAAGCTACTTTGATGCCATTATTATAAAATATAATTAAAACAATGTTGCAAACACAGTCCTTACACAGGGATCATATAGAGCTCCTTTTGTTGTAATGTAACGGATATGTTTCTTTAGATTGTGATCCTTCCACAGGCTTCCAAGCACCTCTGCACCTCTCGCAAAACATTTAACAGTCATGTGATAAAAGGTTTTGTCTTTTTTCCCCTCTAAACCCTCTAGAAACGCATGCGCCTGAGAACCAACCCGCTGTGTCTATCCGTCGGCTGCATCCCCATTCTTTTTCAACGACGAGTCTGATAGGTTTAGGAAAACAGACGTTAGCCTTTTAAAGAATGTGGTTAACAATGCTGATATATACATTTGATTATTCTAGCATTACATCGAATTTAAAGTAAATTTTATGAATGCAATTTGATCCTGAGCTCCAGGAACATGTTATTTTGTTCCTAGCCTGATCCCAGGAATTAGCTCTAGGTTGCCTATGTGCCATTCCTACACTAGGCTGATCTCCCTGTGGTGGTGGCCTAAGGAAAAGCTGCAGGAGTCAAAAGCTAGTATTGGTATCTGGTTTAGAAGCTGACCAATCAACAGTCATTCATATAGAATACTTTTTTGCTTTTAGCAAATGCAGTTTGTCAACTTAATGTTTTCCCTGCCAGGCAATTGGCTATCTACAGATCAAATGCTAGCACCACATTTGAACCTCTTGTTACCAAGATACTGTGCTGGAAGCTGAATGTGTGTTGTTGGATGAAGTTCACCCCACAAAAGAGAAACATAGGTATAGGATCCACAGGCCAGACTGTAATGTCACGTGTATATTCCTGTTTTCATAAACAGAGGCGGGATAAACACATGGAGAGAGTGTGGCCAGGCTGGGTGTATATGGGTCATATTTCTGACAAGGGTCACCGTGGTGCCTCATGACCCAGAATGCAGAAATGACACGGTTGGCTGTTACAGGATTGAACATGCACTTCTATGGGTTTTTTTTTGGGTTGGTTTGGTTGAATGGCTAGATCTACTTCCAGACATTGATCAATGGCACCCCTCACGTATTTATGTAGGGTCATAAGTGGATCGCTTTAATGTTAATTTACAAATCATGGGCTTATTTTATATGATAGTTATTTAACTCACGTTGTTTGTACTTTACGAATGGGTCACATCTCAGTTAGCCTCAATCCTGTACATTGAAAGTACCACTGTGTCTTTGCAAGTTTTCTGTTTAGGCTTATTTCTCTTTGATTTGATTCAGGGGAGCGTGATAAAAACAGACACTGTTAAGCTAGGCTCCTGCAAATTCTGCCAATCATCCTGGGCTGTACTTCATCAGAAGTCTAGAGCTAGTCAAATCACCTTTGTAAACGTGTTGTGATTATATTAAGATGTTCTGTTCTCCCTCGCTCCTGTCTGTCACAGTGTTCTTAGTCTCTGAATAGCTGCCAAGCTAATATCTTCCTCCCTGTCCCTCAGACAAAAGGACGTCAGGGAGGCTTACTCAGTGAGAAAGGGTTTGAGTCAGGCCTGTGATGCATTCTCTGCATGCAACGTCCAACGTGATTTGTTTCAGCTACTGGACAAGGTAGCAGCACAGATGTTGTTGTCATATCATGGAGATAAAAAAAAAGTTTTGTGCGTTTATGGACAGGCTATGCATTTAAGTGGGATGGAAATGGTGAAGCAACCACAAGGAAATCAGAGAGGAGTGAAATGAGGGGTGGACTTTGTCGGGGTAGTTATGACAAAGGAAACAACTTTGTCAAAGATGTCTGTGAGAAATACCAACGGTGAAGTTGCAAGACCGTGTGTCTTCCATTGTGCTGATATTTTGCTAACGCAAGAAGCAGCGGAAAGGGAAACTCTAGCCGAACAATAACTCTGAGAATTATTAGCCTACTGGAACACCACCACATGAGACAGGGTCAAAGGTTATGGGAGCAGTTCAAAACACCCTCCACTTTCTTCCCTAGTACCCTGATTTTCCCCCCAACAGTAAAATTAGCCCTTCGTCTGCTGAGAATTCTGGATATTGTGTCAAAGTAACATTTAAGAAATGTCTTAGAATGCTGATAATTTCTCTCATTGGTCTCTGACTCAACTATCATTGGATCCCGCAGCAGAATGATTTGTCCTGCATTTCTCTATGCAGTGTTCACTATGCCCATGTGGCTAAAATGGGCCCAACTAAAATAGTTCTGTCCTCCAATACTGCCAGAGCAAGTAGTCTTTTAATTGTGATCTTCACTTGGTACCAGATGGGCATTTTATAAACAAATGTAAAAGAAAATGCATTATCTAAGATACACATTTGCCTTTTGTCATTCACCGTTTATCACGCTAGGATGGCGGTTTGTAAGAGTCGATAAGTGGGATGCACAAAGGCCCGCTCCGAATTGTTGCTTGTTAAAACACCAAGTGCCTCTAATGCCACGAGTGCATAAGATGCCGGTAAGAAGTGGGGGTTACTCAAAGTCAAAACGAAGCCTGCAGTTTCTATTCCCTCTGGAGGGTATTTTGAACAGCCTATTAGTCGACCAATATTTCTTCTCAAGCCTAATCCGTATCCCTGGCGCTGCTTAGAGACTTGCAGGGAACATGTGACTGGAGACACTTTGAGGAAAGTGGTCTGAAGTTGTTTTTGATCTAAGGGCAGTTAACCTTTAACTAAAGGTGAATGTTGACGCAAATACATCTTGGCACCGGGGCTGTAAAAAAATGTTTTACGATGATATATCCACTAATTGCCTTCTGTTTTTTTTGTTTTTATTAATGATTCTTAGCCTGAATGTGAAGGTTCAAATAGATACATCCTTTAGTTTAGGCCTACATTAACACACAGACGAGGACACTGCTTTGATCCAACGTATTTTTGGTCTGGTCTAAAGGTGAAACATAGAGTGAGTCTTTGGATCCCTATGAGCTTGTTATCTCCGCTAACAACACTTCTCTGGCATGCGCATTAACCTCAGTAGTTGGCGTGCTGGCGAGTGCCGATGCTATTGTCAGGCTGTTGAGCAGAGTGCACTTGTACCACTTCTCATCTGGCCCTGTCCTTGTCATTAGTGATGATCAATGACAGAGAGAGAGAGCTTTGCACACACATTCACACACGC
Source organism: Galaxias brevipinnis (assembly GCA_036023535.2). Taxonomy (NCBI): domain Eukaryota; kingdom Metazoa; phylum Chordata; class Actinopteri; order Galaxiiformes; family Galaxiidae; genus Galaxias; species Galaxias brevipinnis. The sequence continues at coordinate 10,840 of JAVQIZ010013563.1, read as the reverse complement.
AAACACATCACGTTCACACACATGAGCATTAAGCACAAAGTCTAGTCCTAACTGGGTATAGAGGTCTTGGCCCATTGTTTAAAAGAAAAGCCAACTTGTTTACTAGAGGTTCACCTATTATCTCGACTTTGATTTGACTGCTGCTTTGGTTTATGCGGAGATACTGCCATAGGCTGCAGGTCCCTGTGTTATTTTAGCCTCAGCGTTCATACGGTCTGGAGGGTTCAACCTTGCATGTTTCTGTCTTCAGCCCCTCGCCCATGAATTCCTCTCTCTCTCTCTCTCTCTTTCTCTTTTCCTCTCGCTAGCCCCCTAACTAACATACTTCCTCCTCAGGTCTCGAGCGGTAGAGTCTTTCTTCCAGATCTCTGATTCATCTACTCCCTGCCCTCTGTTCCACTAACTAGGGAGCTCCTAAATAAAAAAAAATTTAAAAAATGTTGTGAAACCCCTCTCTCTCTTTGTTTCTCTCCTTTTGACCTACTGGGCAACGGGAGGCTATCTGGGCCTGCAGGTACTGCTGGGCAAAACAGTGGGGATGGAGGGAGAGAGAGAGGCCTCCTCTTTGGCAAACAGACTCTGTTGAATGCGTGGGAAAGGTGAGAGATAGACAAACAATGGGAGGAGAGGAGCTGCTGAAGCACCAACTCTTGGCAGACAGAGGAGTCTGTTCGGGAGGTCACAGCCATTCATTCCACTTCTTCTTTCGGATCCTCTCTGGGTGTCTGTGGTTGTTTTTGTTCAGTGCGCACCGGTTCTTACTTCCCCCCCCTACCTCGCGCGTTGCAAAAAGCCCTTTGTTGCCAAGTTCTGCGGCTTTGTTTCAGATGAGAGACGAGCCGGCGAATGTAAACTTTTTAAACTTGCTGACAGTTGTGCTTTTTTTGCGGGGTTTGAACTGTTGTAGGGCCCCAGTCGTGGAAAAAAAAAAAGTTATTTAATAAAACCAAAAATAGAAAATACGTCAAAACTGAGCAGTTTAAACACCTGATTCCCCGCCTACATTAAACGTTGATTAAGGAGGTCACTCTTCCCCCGATGACTCATGCTGGACCGTAACCCGCCGTCTCCTTTTGGGTTTCAGGTGAAGAGCGAGGGCCCCAAGCTGGTGCCCTTCTTCAAGGCCACATGTGTCTACTTTGTCCTGTGGCTGCCCTGCTCCAGCCCCTCCTGGTTCAGCGCCCTCATCAAGTGTCTGCCCATCTTCTGCCTGTGGGTCTTCCTGCTGGCCCACGGCTTCAGCTTCTTAAGCGCCCACTCCAGCGCCCGTAAGATCTTGGCCGGCCTCATCTTCTCGGCTCTGGGGGATGCCTTTCTCATCTGGCAGGAGCAGGGCTACTTCAGTCACGGTGAGTGAGAGGAGGCATCAGAAAAAAAAATCATTAACGCTGGACTGCTTACTTTATTGCTTTTGTGATAGGAGTGGTCTCGCAGAGTGAACCTTTCCATCAGTTTCTCATGTTGTCTTTTTTTGTTTACCTTGGCTGACCTACACCAGCTGTGTGGCCGTAATGCTTACCCACGTGTGTCCCTCGTCCCACAGGCCTCCTGATGTTCGCCATCTCCCACGTCCTCTACTCGTCTGCCTTCGGGATGAAGCCCTTCAACCTGCCGGTGGGTCTGGTCATCTCGGCCATGTCCGCCCTCAGCTACCTGTTCCTCTACCCCTACCTGTCGGGCCCCTTCACCTACCTGGTGGCCGTCTACGTGGCTCTCATCGGCTTCATGGGCTGGAGGGCCATCGCCCGGGTGCAGCTGGCTAACGACCTGTGGACCTGGACCAGGCTATCGGCCTGCCTGGGCGCCATGCTCTTCGTGGTCTCCGACCTCACCATCGCCGTCAACAAGTTCTGCTTCCCCGTGCCCCACTCGCGCGCCATCATCATGGCCACCTACTACGCCGCCCAGATGCTCATCGCTCTGTCTGCCGTGGAGTGCCAGGACGCCGACGCCAACGCCGCCGCCGCCGCTAAAAAGATGGCGTGAGGGCCGTCGCGCACTTCCGCCATCGCGGTCAGGGGGGCTCCAGCCGCTCTGCGTGACGATGGACATGTCCCACTGCCGGATCCACGACCTTCTCCTGCCCCTGTGTTAGTGAGGCCCGCCCACATCCTGGTCACCATGGAGACACCCCCCTCGCCCCGCCCCCATAGGGTAGTCTAACCTAACCCAACAACAGCCCCGCCTGTGTCGAGCGTTCACCTGTGTTGCTATGGAGACCAGTACAAAAAAATTTACCACTTCAGTTTTTGTGACAAGACATGGTTTTAAAACCCTACCTTTAGAGGTTTATCTTTAGGGGAAAAGGGATTCCTGGGGAGCTTAGTGTGTGTAGTCAAAGTGTTGACACTGCATGACATGTTGTTAAGTTGTCCTCACTGCAGAAAAATACCTCCCCATCTCTTGTGGTCCAAAAGTCTTGTTTCAAAATGGTTACTTAAGGAGTTTTGCCGTTCAGTCTGTTCCAATATGTCTTGCACAAAAAAGGGCGTTATTTTTTAAGGCTAAAGGGTTTTCCAATCCCCTGACATGAAGATGGTTTGGGCTCTACTTTGTTTCTGTCGGTGCTCATTTTTAGGGCCCTGTTCTCCCATGTCAGGAATGGTTTTTAGTCCCTTTCATTTCACTTGAGACACCCACACTGCCTTTTCAACACATTCACACTGGAGCCACGTAAGCTATTTTGTATCTTTCTGTTAAACTGGCCTTGGAAGGACAGCGAGGGCACACTGGGTGATGATGAACGATGCTATAATACAGACAGAGTGCTACAGTAATACAAATTGAATGCCTCTCTCTCTCTCTCTGTGTATTAGAAAAAGCTTGTTGGACGTGGGAGCTGGAGTCTTCTTGCTGTGTTTAAATTATTGTAGGCTAATTCCCTCTGTAGCCGCTTGAAGCCTTGACCCCTCAGCACGGGACCTCCACTACCCCTCACAGTATTGAGACAGCTCCATTCAGGTTACCTTGAAATACACACACACACACACACGCGCGCGCGCGCACACACACACACACACACACACACACACACTGACCTTGCATTGGTCCCGCTGGGTTAATTATTAGAGAGAGCTGAGGAGAGTGTATATTGTGTCTTAGGCTGGAGAGGGTCATTTGACTTGGAAAGAAGCCTCGGCTAGAGACCTTGAGAGGCAAACATAGGCCTTTCCAGGCATCACAATCCTCAGGTGCACACGCACACACACACACACACACACATACACACTCACCCACAAGTCTCCAGTGTCGACACCAGCCCAACTAACACGGAAGGCCGTGTCAAATTGAAGAAACAGTTATTTAATTGAGTACTTGTGTTGTGCTTGATAGCAGTGAAATCTTTTTTGGGAGATAAACTCTGGCAGTTCTGGTTGGTATTCAGTTCACTTTATAGACTATTTTACTTTCACACTTTTCTGTCATGGGTATCTTTCAGAAAAATACTTATTTAAGTTTCATGAACATTTAAGATGTAACCTTAAACAGTATATGCTCAACGCACCTCTGTGTGTTTTTGTGTTTAAAGATGTGCGTGTATGTGAATGTTTTTTGGATTGAATGCATCTCCAAAAACAATTCACACAATTGCTGTGAATCATATCTTGATACCTTTCCTTTCCTTAACAACCGAGTCCTCATTGTGCCCCTCGTGTCACTCAACGATGGCTCACCTAGACACTGACTAATACACTGACATTTAAAGCCTGGCTTGGTGGGGATGACGGGCACAGACAGCTGTCAATCAATCTATCAATACACATACTGGTGTATGAATGTACACCATACTGTGCGAGTAAACGTAACTAATAAATATGTGTACTAACCCCAACTACTACTCGCAAAAGCTTTGTACAATTGTTTAAAAAGTGTAGTGAAGTACTTAACAGTGACTTAAAAAGGGACACAGGACTTTTTTTTTTGCCAGTCTATCGCCGGCACGAAAATACAAAGTACTGTATTGTTGTTCATTGACAGTAGCCCCTACAAGCAGTAGTTTGGGAATCAAAGATAAGGTCTAGATTCCTGGATTACCAGGGGGGGTGGTAAAGGAAAAGGCACGGGAATGGAAAAAGCAACAGAGCTGTTGTTGTGTGTTCCATCCCAGGCCAATGACCCCCAACGGCGTCGACATTTAGGACCCACCATGCGAGTGTTTATAGTCACCAGGCCTTAACGCGGTCACACGTCAACGTACCGCTGACGGCCTGGAGTTACAGCCGGTCAACTCAGAGCCTATCTATCTGATCCAGATAGTGCTTTCGTGCAGTTTCCAATTCTCCTTTTTTTATATATTTTTTTGTGGTTGTCAGCACTCTTAGCAAAGTCAGACGTGCGTTGTCTTTTTGGTTTGGCCTCGCGTAGATTCCACAGAATCCAGGAAAGGTTCGTCCTAGTTTCGTTCATGGTTAGGGGATAGGATAGATAATTGCCTCATCGTGAATATGACTCGCTGACCATAAGCTTTGTCTCAGGAGTTTGCTAGTAATGGAAGTGCACATTGTCCAAAACTTCAAAGAGGAGAAGGCAAAGCAGGAGTGAGAGGAGACGACTTGACACTATCGAGCTGTTCAGTCTTATTTTTGCTTAGAGCAGTGGCCTGAGTGAAGCCCCTTAGCTCATCTGGTGTGCATGGGTGGATTATACAACCTCTCTACACACACACACACAAGCACCAACACAACGCACAGTTTAGTATAAAAGTATGAAGTGTGTATGCTGAGTGAATGTTAGTGTATTTGATCTAGCCTGATCCAGGGGGATTCTGAAGTTGATTGTTTTGAGAGTGACGTGATATGTGATGGCCAGTACGAGAAAGATTTCAATCATACAAACTGTTATAGAAGGACGATTCCCTGGTTATGATGCCAGTCGAATGGATATCAACGCCTTGCTATAGGCCTTCTCCTCTCTCATTTGTTAACTCTTATAACCAAAGAAAGTCTGTGTTGGAATGCGATTTCTTTGAATTGGGGTTTGGCCCTATACATATGGTCTGCCCAGTCATCTGTACAGTCAGCCTTTTTTTGTGGAGCTGACTATGGGCTTTGTTACAGGCAGGTGTTGGTCGGGCCGTATTATTTATAAGAAGCAGGTTATTGTGAGAGATGGCAGTAAAGAGCTGAGAATGGGAAACTCGACACAGGCAGACGGTTAGGCGGTGTCCTGTCTACCCCAGACGGTAGACTTGCAGAGGCGTCGCTTTACCACAGCAATCAGCTGCCCTGTTGTTGTTTGCTGCTTTGTGCTGGTAGACAAGAGAACCTGAGAGGCCCACAGTGTGAGACTGTTATTGACTGTGTTGGCCTGTGCTTTGGCGTGTGCATAGGCCTGTGCTTTGGCCTGTGTTTTGTGAGCAACAAGCTGGGGGACATAAAAGGAGGCCTTTGCCACACTGCCTCCTGAATCGATTGGCACAATTTTCGTTTCAAGTGATAGTATTTCTGTTGATATTTTAGCTGTATTTCCAACATTCTCACTTTATTTTTTTTTTTTTTTTTAGGGTTACACTTGTGCTGAATTAAAATACGGTGATCGTTATGGACAGCCAATGTTTTATGAATTTGAATTGATGCTGGATATCAATGTTCATCAACAATATTGGAAAATATACGATTCCCGACAATGTTATATTGCTAATCCTGAAACACGTTTTTTCATTCTCTTATTTAGCAAAGTGTGTTGAGGATTTTTCTTATACTATTAGCTTTATAGTCCTGCCTGGAACAATATTTTATCTAATCTAAAGTTTCCAAAACAGCCTCAATCTCTTTTCCATGTTTTACCCCATCCAAACGATTAAGTAGTGTTGATGTTTTTGGCACATGAGTGAAATCTTGGATCATCTTTAAAGACAATCATGTTTGTTTGTTTTTTGGGATGGCATTGCATTGCATATGAAGGTATTAATACAGCCCTTATGGAAAGCCTTAAGTATTATTATTTTATACTGAGATAAAGCCTCACCCAAGCTTCAGTACTCTCCATAATAGCCAATGTGGTTTTGTTTTGGCTTCTATCAACCACTTTGTCCTTTACTGAAACTCAACCATTTAGTTGTAGCTGTTATTTTAATTAACATTATCATTTAATGCTGTTTTCTTTCTATGTTACAATATTTGTCCTTGACTTTTACTTTAAAATAAGGTTTATTTTGTAGTTGAAATGATAAAGGATCATATTTTTCCTTTCCTATAGTGAAAATTGCCTTGAATGTGACTTATCTAAAGGAGAAATAAATGCAATTTCAATGCAACTTGACTGCAGAGGTTCCTGTTGTTCTTTTTAATTGTGATAGAGATCAACAAGTACTCATTTGCTTGGGACATATTCTATTACTGTTAGTTTTAACACATTCTTGTAATAGGATAGCAAGAAATTGCCTTTTAAATAGCTGTGTACTGCATCATAATCCCATTATGTGTGTGTCCGAACTTTGAGTTTGAGGTGGAATACGCCGAATAAAAGCCCTTTCTTTCCAGGAGTCTCAATTGAAATCTTCACTTGTTGCATCTCTATAGAAGCTGCTACGGAGCAGGGACCCACAGAAATGGAGACCTCCAACAGGAGCAGACTGACCCAGAAAACAATGGGGACCTCAGAGGGTTCCAGTGACTACTCTATTACATTCGGCTAGCTCGTGGTGGAAACTCTACTTTAGACAGGCTTCAGCTAGTGTCCTGCCAAGTGGGCTCGCTCTCATTTTATTATTCTGTTATTCTCTCTTTCTCTCTTAATCTATCTCCACACACACACACACACACACACACACACACTTTACTCCTGCGGGAACTAAGCCAGTCCTCCGCTAATGCACCTCATTCATGCTCTGCCAAGTTCACCCATCAAAGGACCTCACTATTCTACGGAGCTTAGCCGTCTTTGTGATTGCCTTCGCATAATGGAGGGATTGGTGACTCTACATCCAGATAGCGTCGTGGAAAGGCCAGTGCTATTCCATTTCCCATTCATGGATTGATGAGCCTCCCAGATAGACAAGAGAACAAGGCAGAAAGAGCCAATGGAGCCTTCCATCATTCCTCAACTCAGTGAAGAGCAGAGGGGCCCAATATGGAGGCTATCCTCACAGAGTACATCTTAAAAGTTTAGAACTACTATGAACTGAATACAATCACTAGTTCATATAAACTACCCATTGAGATGTTGTCACTGTAATAAGTGCTGTTACCTTCCCTGCCCTTTTAAAAGTAAACGCCCTGCCACGCACACCCCCTCATTGGACTCCAGGAGAAAGGGAAAAGCGCTCATGACACGGGGGGCGACCTGTTGGTGTTGAATGCATTTGAACCCGATGGCCTGGCACATCCTGCAGCCACTTTGCCTAATGGCACTTTAGACACGGAGTGTGAGCGAGAGCCAGCGCGGTGATGACGTCAAAGGAGAGAGGGGTCACACACTCTCTCCGTCGGCCTGGCAGAACCCTGACAGACCACCCACCCACCGGGCCGCTGAGAGGGAAAAGAGGGCCGTGTGTTCAGAACAAGTTGCAGGAGGGAGGAAAGAGCTTCAATGGAGTCATCAGTCAAGTTGAAAAGAGAATGGTGGTCCGAATGGTGGTACAGTCTGTTCAGACGGGTAGGAGAGTGTGGAGGAAAGGGGTTCTGGTCTCTGAGTGGAATAATGATAAGGGCTCCAAACCAACATGGGAAGCCTTGGTTTGGGCCTCAGGGACAAAAACAGGATATGAGCATGCCCGACCCCTACTGTTTCTTTTAAGTATTAGCAAAGCGAGTGAAACACACAAAAAACATTTTTTGGGGATAATATTTATTGATGTACTTTTTGCTTTTGATGTATCCGTCTTTGTTAGTGTTTATTGGATAGTTACTAATAATAATCATTCCTAGACACCATAAAATGTATTCGATAAACATTTGTGATTGATCTATTGTTACACTACCATTCTTACTGTGTCAAGACATTCATGTGGTGTTTTCGCGGGATTCAGATGACGAGCTTCTGCTTGGCCGAGCGATCCGTCAGACCCTCGAGGACACTCCTGTCTTCCTGATCTGGAAAACACCATCACAGACACTTCAGAGACGTAACACGTGTCAGTCAAATTCCACTCACACTCGTTCCCTCTATAACCCGTCCCCCGTCCCGTCCCCAGCTCCCTGTCCCCTTTGTCCCTTGGTACGAACCGAAGATGAGCAGGTTGCAGGTGCACTTGGCCTGTCCCAGGGGGTTCTCCAGCTCCAGGGTGTAGTCCCCGCTGTCCCGGGCCACGCAGGACGGGATGGTGAGGGTGCACACGCTGTCCGTCGTCTTCTGCCAGTAGCGCGGGCTGTCCGAGATGTTCACCCCGTCTTTGTACCAGCACGCCTGCACAACGCCACATTTGTCAACGCCGGTGTCAATATTGTCCATAGTGGAATTCTAGATTTTAAAGCTTTTATCGACTTTACTGATGACAGTCACATCATTTGATAATCATCCCATGGAGAGCAAAGCTGGATTGTACATTGCACTGTAAGGGTACCTGTGGAGTGGGTCTACCCAGGTAGGGTTAGGGTTAGGGATGCACTGTAAGGGTACCTGTGGAGTGGGTGTGCCCAGGTAGGCACAGCTCATGGTGCAGTCTCTCCCGCGGCGCACAGCGTGGTCCTTCAGAGGCAGGAGGAAAGCCGGCTTCGCCTGACGCTTGGCGGGCGTGTACTCTCTTAGCAACAAGCTGCGGATGGACTCTGGAACGCACAGCGTCAATCAACACCATGGCAACGCGCACCCCTCTTTATGCCATTTCAAAAACAGACACACTATCCCATATTGTCAAACCCCCCCGCCACACACACACACACACATACACACCTTGCTCCTTGGGAATGATAAGGGGCTCCTTGGAGTCCAGGGGGTCGCTGTCGCCAATGGAGTTGCGTGCCACCACCCTGAAGTAGTACTTTCGTCCCGGCAGCAGCCCGGTGACGGTGTACTTGTTGCTGTGGACGCGCTCGGCGGTGGTGAACCAGGAGGTGGTGCTGGTGTCCCGTTTGAGGATGAGGTAGTGGGCTCCGTCGTCCGTGGCGGCCAGGTCGGGGGTATGCTCCCACTGCAGGGTCACCGTGCCGGGCACCTCCTCCACCAGACGCAGGTTCGTGGGGGGACGCGGGAAGTCTGGGGCGAGACACGGTGGTTTGGGAGGAGAGCGGCAAATGAAAAAAAAATATCAATAAATAGAAATATTTCAGTAGATTTTTTTTTCAGTCAAAGGAGCCATTTGACCCTGTGAGAGTCGTCAGAATTCAATATGAATTTTTTTGGGGGGAAATCTAGTGGCATTGAAAGAATAACGTTCAAAAAGTTGCAGGGCCTCTCCAGGTGACTTCCCTTACAGCTGCTGCCCCTTAGGCGCCCTCTCACCTGTGACCCTGACGTTGACGTCGTAGTGCGCCTCCCCGTAGTCGTTCTTCAGGTGCACGCGGTACTCCCCCGAGTCAAAGCGCTGGCAGGAGGACAGCAGGAACTGAGAGTGCTCCTTCCCCTTGGTGATGGCCTCTTTGCCCCTGGTGGAGACGCCGTCCTTCAGCCATGTCACCACTGGGGGAGGGGATCCCTGAGGAAGTAAGGAGAACTAAGGGCAGCTCTGCGGAGACCACGGTAAAATCACAACCCAGAAAAGTGTTGCTAGGGCTGCCACCGCACTGCAACGAAATCAAGCCCCGCTCTGAGGGTTTAAACAACAATAGGCACGCCAACGTTCTATCTTACTCACGGTGAAGCTGAGGTTGAGACAGAGCGCAGCACCGGCGCGCACCACCATCTGGCTCTTCAGCTTCCCCTGGAGGTCGAACCGGGGAGCCACTGTACAAACACGCGAAAGGTCAACAGCAGCTCATCTCTGCCTGCACAGCATCGAGTGGCCTATAGACCAGAAGCGCGGATTGGGCTGTAAAGCAGATCGCTCACCAGGTGGGGGCATAGCCAGCACGCCTTCACACATCTCCACGGGCTCCCCCAGCCCCCCCTCGTTGACGGCGCGGATGCGGAAGAAGTACTTCATGCGCTCCTGTAGCCCGCCCGCCGTGTAGGCCGTGCCGGCGACGGGGACCTTAGTGGCCTTGGTCCACTCCTTGGCGTCGTCGGGGCGGACCTCCAGGATGTAACCCGAGGGCTCGTCCCCCTGCTCGGGGGGTCTCCAGCTCAGAGAGACGGAGGAGTTGGTGGAGTCGGACACGCACAGATCCCTCACCAGCCCTGGGGCACCTACAGGAAGAAGTCAGGATGGTTTAGTGAAGTAAAAGCAGACGGAGATGGAAATAAGACAGTGTGTGTGTGTCCATGTGTGTGTGAGGTATACGTGGACTCACGTATGGGGTCTTTGGCCAGCACAGAGTTGGAGACCGTACTGGGGTTCCCAGCTCCTGCTCGGTTCACACTGGTCACCCTGAACTCGTACTCCATCCCCTCCACCAGCCCGTCCACCACACACTTAGAATCTGTGCAGCCAACATATGAAAATATGGAAAATAATAAAGATTACTCAATTTCTCTCCAAACGTGCCTGAAGTATGTCTGGAGAAGCCGGCTGATGGTGAAACCACAGACCTGTGAGCAGGTCCTTGTGGACAGGGACCCACATGTTGCTGCCCTTCTTCCTTTTCTCCAGGGTGTAGCCCAGCACAGGGGCCCCTCCGTCCTGGGCTGGGGGGGACCAGCTCACTGTCACCGTGTCTCTGGTGATGTCAGACACCTGGGGCTGCGACACTGTGCCCGGGGGCTCTAGTGGGAGGGGAGGACATTAAAGACAGTTAGTTAAAAATAGATTTCAGTTCATAGATACGTTAAGAAATCATGGCCACAGCCGCATCAATATACTTTT
>JAVQIZ010013552.1:0-49100 GCA_036023535.2 Galaxias brevipinnis | reverse complement strand
GGACACAAATTAAACGAGAATCTGATGTGTGTGTGTTGAAACAAGAGGTGGACAAAGACACTACTAGGGTTAGTCCCATTATATATCCTGACAGACCCTGTGCTTGCTGAACAACATTTGCCTTATTGGACATGCTAAAGGAGACTACATTGTTTTAACATAAGTGGTGCATTGCTTTTTATTATATGGTGAACCTGGTCACACAGATCGAGAAGACAAATGGAAAGCTTTGGCTCTGTTTAAGATCGTAATTCATATTGGGAGTGCATTTCTAACAAGCTGCTCCTCACAGATCAGCCTGAGGAATCCCTACATATTTCTAAACGGCAGAGAATTCATAGACTTTTTTTCCCCCTCGCCACATGGATTTCTCAAGAATGCCCTTCACGTGGATAAAGATCTGAGTGGTCGTTCTTCAACCTCCCGCAACAGCACAAAAGGGTAAAATGATCCCGTAGGGTTACAGTGAACAGTTATTTCAATGCAAACCGTAAAAAGGGCAAACATATTACAACACTGTTTCCTGCGTTACCATCTCTCCTACTGCCCACACACTCATGCCTTTCTTAATGTCTTTTTCTCTATCATGCACTGAAAAGGGCACGAAAATAAAGTACAATGTATTACATTTAAGAGAGGGACTTGTTTTGCATATGCGCAATCATAGAAGTTGGTCAACTATGTAATTTTCAAACACGCACCCCTAGTTCCATTTTGCCTTAGAACAAGTAGCTAAATCATTCTACTGGCCTTACCTGCAGGTCAGAGCACTAATCAAAGGGACTCAACTAATTATTGCTGAATAAGGGTCTGTTGAAGGGGGAGCAGCATTCTTTCAATGCTTTGTTTCTTCAAACAAAACCAAACAAAAGTAAAAGGTGCTTTCATCTTGATTTGGAAGTTTCTTGCATGTATAGAAAGATAATTACCTTAACATCAAATACTAATTCAACTTTGATTGTAAGAGCTAATTGTACAATTTCTTAATTAAAAGTTGAGAGAACTAAGTGACTTATCAATTATGTGACTCAGAATTTAATCAGACTTAATAACAGTTTCTAAACAAGGAAGTGTTTACAGTCAATCTGTTTATCCTACTGATTTCATTATGGTAATATTAGAACTTAATAATGTCTGTACTATCAAGACCCATAAAGTGAGCTGAATGCCAAAATCCTATGAGAAAACTGAGGCATTGCTCACGGGGTGACATTAATCGGGAACACTTACAAAATGTGTGATATTTGTTGATACTAAAAGATAATGGACATGGCTGAATAAATACTCGATAATATACCCAATATATAGCCAAGATCTTTAAACGTTAATATAATAAAGATAACATAATTATTATAGTAATCAATGCATCTAAAACACAATTATTAACACACTTGCCAGCGCCCTTCATGGTCTTGTCTGCATTTGGAAAACACATGGCCACCCCTTTCATGCTCTTCACAGCTGCATAGAGCACACTGAGAAAGAAAAATATCTATCACAGATTCTAGAGGGAGAAGGCGTAGAGGCTTGGATAGTGACTAAGATGTGCTAAAGGCAGATGGAATCGATAATCCACCTCCATTTTATACCACAAATATATATTTTAGACTCTAACTGTTCTTGACGTGTCTTAAACTTCTATAATATGAAATTACAGGCTGGTTATAAATATTATAATTAACAAACGAGTCTCTAGAATGTTTTTTTTTTATTGTTATTTGCAAATGTATAGGTATAGTTTTGCATCTTTTGGCTGTACTACAAGTTCAATATGACAAGTCTGTTTTCTCATACATCCATGGAACTAAAACAACATTTTACTCAATGGAAGCTTGCAATTGGCATAATTTGGTGGGACATCAGGTATGGATGACTGATACCACACACATTTTCGCCCATCATTCCAAACTGATATGCACATAAGAGAATCATGCTTTCACGATGCTCAAACAGGCTTTGACCCTTTCTTGTAAAATCCTTTTGACGAGATCCCTAGCCAGGAAAAACCCAAAAGCTAACACGGCTCTGGTCATTGATACGTAACTTGTTGGGTCAGAAGTCTGATAAGAAGTACAATATCGATGAGGTGTTTACGAACACAGAACGTTCAAGGAGCTGTAAGGGTGCCAAGGGGTTGCAATGATTTATTTAGACCTAATCAGCAACTTGCCGACTCAATAATGTAACTTCAATGAATGCAACCTACAGAAAATGTCCAAAAAATGCTTAAGCTACACAGGAACAGCCCTGCTCCGTAAAAGTTAGTGTCAGTTGACTTAACCTCAAACAACATCAAAAAAAGCTCCCTAAGGCAACACTAAAGAAAAGAGGCCAATATGTTGCATGTCAACAAAACGATAAGGCCAATCACTCAGAATACAAAATCAGATGGGAAGATAAACTGAATTCTATTCATTGTCTCTTTCTCTTCTAAGTCTGTAACTTCATCCCCCCTTCCCCAGTAAACCATGGTTTCAGCGTTGACGCCTTTCCTCACCCCCACCCCTTACTTCAACAGCCGCGTGCTAATGGTGTGGCTTTGTGCAGTCTGTCACAAAGTGCAGTCTCTGACACAGCGCATACATCATTGTGAGAGCTGTGACCTGCGTGGCACTAGCCTGCCGTTGCCTCTGCTGTGGAACAAGAGCTCGGCTTTGTGCGCAGGCCAGCCACGTTACACCTGAGAGGGCAGACAGAGGAGGGGGGGGATCCAGCCACCCTAGAAATGGGGCACTTTGAAGAGTGGCGTTGCATGACCAGCAGAGAAAGCGCTTGCCCATGAAGATCTTAAACAACAAGACTACTAGGATACTAGGAAAGGGGAGAGGCTGAATGGTGGGTGGATGGAGCAACCTTATAGCTACTGTGTCGGTGGAAGTGCCTTAGAGGTACTGAAAGCAAAAATAGGATGATCCATTTGACGTTTTCTATGTAACTGAAAGCTGCATGTCAAATGTTTAGATAGTTTGACGACCACAAACATTATCCAGCAGTGACAGCTGAAGAATGAAGCTCAGACTGGAGAAAATCCCAGCCATGCCAGGGAAATATACTGTATGCTGCTAAGGCTAGCCTTGAACGGGGCAGTCGTCCACATTTGTAATATTGTCTCATTACATTATCCTTACATATTTGATCAAATAAACATGCTCAGTTGTCAGATGTATAATGCATTCAGAAAACATTCAGACCCACCAATCTTTTCACATTTTTGCTACGTTAAAGCCTTATTCCAGAATGGATAAAATTAGTTTTTCTTCATCAATCTACACACAATACCCAATAATGACAAAGTGAAAAACAGGTTTGTATAAATTTGTGCATAATGTATTACAAATAAAACAGCTGAAATATCAGATTTACATGTTAATATTATCCCTTTCAGAATAAGGCTGTAGCCTAAAAAATAATTGGGAAAAGTGAAAGGCTCTGAATACCATGTATGTATTGAGTCAAAATATTATAATTCTCTTACATTACTTTACAAGCGCCCAGTGGATTTCAAGCAGATAAGTGGCCAGATATGCAATGACTTGCCAGTAACATAAGGATAACTCTGTTTGTAAATCAGTTTTCATCCAACCTGTTCTGAGACATTTAACTAAATCAAAGCATACCCCTGGAAAATTATCTGGAAAGTTTACACAATACAGTAAACGTGTAGCTTGTGTTACTTCCAAAAACTAGACGTAAACGAAAACATAGAACAACAGTTAATACTGGTGAAATATAGAAAATTAACAACAAACTTGAATGCTAGCCCACTTTAACCAACACTTGAATCCAATTCTCCCAGACACCCATCAGTGAAGGTAAATCTATTCTATACATACTAGGCATGCAGACATTTGTGTCCAGATCATAAGAGTGGAAACTATCAAGATCCATGGCAATCATTCATACTTACATTGACATGTTGTTAGATTGTGTTTTGTAAAACTCGCAAGATTTTCATTTATTCTCATTATAAAGAGCTGTGACATCCCGTTTCCTTCAATGTGGAAAAGGCTCTAAAAACAGTCATCTTTTGTTTTTTTACCATGTTGTGTTGTGCGGAATTGTCGGTTATGCTACAGGGAATAAACATTTTCTGCAGTCTAAATTCTAAATATTACACAAATATATTTATAAATGTAATCAAATTGTTGGGGGGCTTTATTTCATTACATTGTCAAGACTAATGCTAGACCATTATTGTTCAGTATAACCAATCATCACTTTTAACATATTAATGATTCATTTGAAAGGACATTCTACTCATTTGCACGCAAAAAAAAACGATGAATCTTCAAAAACAAATGAACCATTAATTGCTTAAGGAAAATTCACTTTGATGGGGAAACAAATTTTAACTTTAAATGAACTCTACTTTACAAAAAATAATTAAGAAATGTATTCCTGTATGTTGGGATATGCATCTTTGCTGGATTACTACTTTTTGAATAGCCTTTAAGATAACATTCCACAATCATTTGACCTACCTGTTTTAATAATTAAAAATAATTGATTGACAACTAACAGTTTGGTCAGCAATGTGTAGCACCCAACTAGTCAAATCAATGAAAATACTAGCATCCCAAATGAGTAAAAAACAATTTAGGAGTAAAGTATATATTATGCCATTCTTTAATTTTGCATGTAAATTGGTGCAAATAAACTAGCAGTACACCAAGGTAACAAAATCATGGTAAATCAAACATCCCAAGTTAAAACACTTAAGACACTTAGAAAATAGACCAACAATTTACAGCCAACGTTTAAGTGGAAAAAATTTGCTATCTGGTGTTGTCATTCTCTAAGCTAAGATTGGTTGAGGTGAGATTCCATTTGAATTATAAGGGGATTTGCAACTAGCCAAAAAAATAAAACACATGGAACTCTTGGCTGAAATGTTTATATTCAAATGGATTTAGACACCTTCTCTCAGGTAGGTATGTGTACCCCCTCCATTTTTCATGAGATAGTGAATCAATTGAGAATAAACATTTCAGAAAGAAATGGGGAAGAGTGTCTCTCTTGGAAGTGGGGTTTTTGTTAAATGTACAATAAATATGAAAAGATCAAATCAAAACCAAGATGCTTTCTTTCTAAACATCCTGCAGATGCTATAGGGCAAAAACATTTTACCACCGTCAATACAAATACACCATTAACCCTTCAGATTTGTTGTTTAGAACTTTTAGACTCTGAAAGCGATAAAAAAGAAGAAGTCTATATTGCAAATACTATTGTTAAAAATGTGAGGGTTACCTTGTCGGAATCCACCTTGCCCTTGGTAAACTCTGACCTCCAGAACTGCAGTGCCTGGTCCAATGTGAGGCCAATGCCCTTCAGGAACAGACCATACTGCATACGCCCACCGTGGCGGAGGTGATGGTTTTCTCTCAGGGACCGATGGAGTTGCCTCATGCACAGGGGGAAGGACTTCCCTGAGAGCTGGAGGAAGAAGGAAAAGCGACAAGTCAGGATCATGAAGATATGTACCCATGTTCCTTTAGACTTTCATAAACAGTTATAGATGAATGCGTTGCCCATCATAGCCTTCATGAACCAGACTTTGTATTTTTTTTATAGTTCCCTTTAAAAAAAGACATTGTAATATCTTCGTTCTACCAATACATACATACCGGATCAATCTGTTCCAAGGAGATTTTCCCCACGCTCTTCTGGTTACTGTAATCCTGGCCCACATAGGCATGGCTAAAAAGTGAATGGAGCCAAAACAGGAGACAAAACCAAATATTACATTCTCCTGGTACAATAGGTAATCCTTATGTGACATGCCAAGAAACCTGATTATAATATGCTTCTCTAGTCTTAAACCCTTTAAGTAAAGCTAGCAAACAGACAGACATGGCAACCCAACTATTTGTGTTTTTAAACATAAAATGTTTTTCAAAATATACAATTGCATTTATTTTGTCTAATCATGGAATAGTAAAATGTAATGATTAATCTAATATTTGTGTAAGTTAATTATGTAAGTAGTTAGTGGAGTAGAAGGAAAATTACCTAAATGTCAATTGACAATACATTTACCAGTGATTGCATACTTTACAACAATAGCCATAGGCTATGGAAAGGTTTATGAGAAGCCATAAGGCTTTACTTGAGCTCAATTGATCAGTTTAAATCTTGTTTTAAAGGTGGAATAGTACTTGAACCTAAAAATTCCAAAACATGCTTTACAGTTCTAAGGAGACTTGCACACAGGGGCTTGACTATTGTGACGGGGATAACGATATCCTAAAAGCCTTCCTTTGAAATATGTAAAGCCACATTCATGGTGCACGGCCATACAAAGACAGCCTTGGCAGATGACAAGACTGGACCCTTTTCTGGCAATCCATATTTGAACACATTCATTCTGCAAGGAAAGGCTATCCCCTTTATGACCCAAAAAATAAAACAGTGCACACTCAGTGGGTTTAGACTGCTTCATTTGGTGCAGCAGTGTCCAAAAACCTTGCTCTCTGAGTCATCAGATAATTGGGTTTAGGACATGAGTTCCTTTCAGGCACAAAAACTAGCTTCTGACATCTATTTATCAAGCACAAAGCGGCCCCCATATTTAGGTCCCGTTACAGTATCACAGGAGACAAAACCTTTCTGCATCCGTAACCATCTGTTTTACTCTAACACCACATCCATATTGAGGTCTCATTCTCATTAAAAACTAAAGTGACACTGCTACCGCTGGCACCACAGCCTTTGTCTATGCTCTTCATCTACTTCATAGAGATGGTGGGTGGATAAGGGCCCTGGACCTCCAGCGTTCCCTATTGTTAAGCCAGGATGGACACACACTTATGAAGTGTATTAAGTATACACACAAGTATAAGGTAAATATTGTTCCCTCAAACATAGAGAAGTTAGTCCCAGGAGTCATTTTCTAATTAAAATGCAAAATGAAAATTTTGCAAAATAGAAGTAAAATTATGGACTATGTTGCCAGACAAATTATATTAATCCAAAATGCATCAGTATGCTGGGGAACCCTGGTTTGGCTTTGCCACTGTGCGCAGTGTCCTTTGGTCATGGGTAGGTGCTCTCTGTTCCTAGGACTAAAAACACAAAGCCCTCGCAGCAGGTTGACACATTAGCTCGACTGTTTGCGTTCCATTATCACAGCGTATGGGGGGAGAGGGAACACGGTCTCCAGGGAAAACTGTTGTGAGATTTGCCTTTCCATGGAAAATGCACAAGGAGGATTCTAACGCATTTGTGAAGCAAAGGTTGCCCAGAAATGCATCTAAAAAGTGAATCACTAAAAAGGCAGAAGTAAAAGCTGGCATTTTTGAAAGATAATTTATTTTTGTCTGACACAACACAGGCTTGATGTGTTAAATGCCTCCAAGAGCCATTTTGAATCAACTTCTAAAACTCAGGTCATTGTATGCTTGGTCTGTTTTGTTGAGGATCTTTGAATGCTACCATAATAACGATATTGTCATTATCAATAAAGTAAAGCTGAGACAGAAGATGTAATAATGCTACTAATGATGCCAATTACCTGAGGTGGTTGAGCAGGGGTTGGAGTCTTTCGTCAGACTGCACTGATGGTAAAGAGCGGGCAGTCAGCTACAAGGAAAGGAAGAAAGGAAGATGGAGACTCATTATGAAACTTGAACATAGAGAGCCACCATCCCTCTATGAGAAAGTGCTTTAACTCATTTGCAAATCCAACACTAAACACACCATTTAAACTGTATTTACTCTTTGGTGAAAGCATTCGATTTTGAGCCCAAAAGAAAACCTTTCTTCGCAAATCTGAAACTACGCCAGGCAGAGATCCATCAGTGAAGAAACCAGCATGACAGGGTATCTGTGAGGCTGGAACGTGGACAATGATCAAGGGATCTACTGGTGTGAGCTTGATCAAACCACTGAAGCAGCAACAAATTTGATACGGTGGCGAGATGACTATGCCCATTCCAGCCAACTGAACACTTGAGATCAGAAGGTGCATCTCTAGAAAGCAACCCCCCCCCCCACCCCACCCCACCCCAACAAGCATGATAAAAGGTTGTGGTTAGGAAGAGCCAGTATTTCAGAAATATGGGTTGTTCTGACCTGTGAGAACAGTCTACTGGAACAAAATTGTCACTATAAAAAAGGCATTTTTACCATTGAAAAAAATCTATTAGCAATGAAAGATACTTATGAATAACCCAAAACAACTCTTGACAACGCACATCTGCTACATAGATACATCAACCAATGTGCTCCTCCGGTTTAGTGACTTGTCTATTTACGTTAAGCTCTGCAGTCTAGCAGAGAAGGTCAGGTTCATCTTTACGATACCAGCTAATGAGTCACACTCCTCCTGAGTAACTTCAAGTCTGAAGTCACTACGTGTGCCATTACGATATTACCCAAGATACTGTTGACGCAATTCGTCGTTTCCCGCCAAAACAGAAGTCATGTTTGGTTTCCCCACTACACATCCGCAGTACACAATAGACAAAACGCTAAAGATTGAAAAGCCGTTTGTCCAATACTTTCTTTGAAATCAGAACTTCAATAAATTCCACTTTGACATGCTGCTAAGGTTAAGAGCCATGAAGAAATCTCCTATAAGTTCTGATTAAAAGGGCAGAGCAGAAAAATCTGGTCAGATGGAGAAGCAGCTTTCAATTTCACGCTCTTTAATGACCCACTTTCTGTGATGTCCCCTCATCCCCGTCTCACACACACACGAGAGCATTGCCATTGCAACGGCACACAAAGGGGAAGGGTTGAGTTTGAGTTGGTGATCCCAATAATTGACAGGAAAAAATAAGGGTGAAAAAACTAAAGCATAAAAATGTAGCGCTAATGCTAAGGCCATCCCATTCTGGAGGAGACAGAAATACAGCACAGCTTCCTTTGATACCCTGACAAAGGTGTGAGGCCATTTCCTCAACTTTATTACTACCAATGCAATCACTGCAGTACTCCATGTGCAGAGCATGTGTTTGATACTGATTGGACAATGAATTGGATTCTGAACCAATTTTGGAACAGAATTTAATAGACACCGATGAGAAAATCATAGAGCAAGGGACCAAGACAGACCAGAGTGAAACTGAATTGGCTTCCTGTTCGCATTTTCAATTATAAACACAATAATTTGAAATGATCGTTCTGAACCAGTATGGTATTTTGCAGACTACAATACATCACACAAAGGACTGTATATCACACCCATATTTGCAGGTAGAATTTACAGGATGCCAATCTTAATGCAAAAACGGTCCTCTTCCCAGGTCTAATATATGAATGAAACGCAAAGGAATCCACTACAAAAAGAAAGAAATAACTTAATATAAGAAGCTTGCATGGGAAGGTATGTACTCCAAGCATGGCACATAAGAAACCAAAATACAACCAGAGGTGAAATAGCTTGGACAAATGTCCTTTCAGTACATAGAACAGCGATTCAGGACAAAGTAACAAAACAGCTCCACCAACAGGTAAACTATTGTAATGACATTCACGCTGGTCCAAAAGATTAGAGTATGGTCAAGTTCAGGTAAACTTTCAATAATGAAGAAGAATAAAGGTGCTTTCTCTTGTTGTTTTGTTTGTTATAATGGTCCAATCCCTTGGTTAAAGGATTTTAACAATTTTTACAACAATTATTTTGTTATTACAAGATTGGACTGGAAACTAGCCATATTGCCTACTTCTCTTATCTTTGTATCCTAACTAGCTTCTTACATTAAAGTAACACTTATAGCTCAAAAGTAACTGAAATTATTCGGTATTGCATTGGAAATAAAGATAAACTTAAAGGCTTTTCCACACAAAAGAACTTATGCGAAATAACTGATACTCAAAATCAATGGATGAAATTGTTAATACATCAGGATTTATCAAACATAATGTTCTTGCTTATTTTGTTTTAAATCTGTGCTCCATTGGCAACATAGGATGGCAAATCCCTAAAAAAAAATTATAATTGAGAAGACCTGTTACTTCCTGTCAACAGAATGAGGCGAGTATAAATAAGATGTTAATCCGATACTAATGTGCCACAGTAATACATTCTAGTAATGCACTACCATCAGACAACGCATTAGCATTACTATCAACACCCCAAACAGCTGTGGGTGCATATTTCCCAAACCGATGACAGCTCTTTTAGTGCTAGCATTAAAGGCACAACATTAAGATTGGGAAACCATCCATTCTGGTAGTAGTGCTATGGACCTTCAGGAACGCATCTTCAAAAAGAACAGGACACTTTTTTTTAAGTGTCTGTTGCTCCTCCTCTCAAAGAGCAACAAACAGAAAACACAAATAGTAGAAGAGTGATAGAAGTCTGCACAGGGCAAAAGTGCTACAATCCTAGAAGAACATTGAGGTTAGCCTATAAAATCAGTTCAGATAATTCTGTGTCTTGAAGGAGTTCTTCCACTTCACTCAACATTCAATGGGTAAAAATAACTTGGCTACACGCCTACACAAGATTGTAGGTAAAACAACTCTTTCCACTGCTGTAGTAGATGAAGGTCAGCTTGTCATACAAACTATTTGAGAATTTTTTATCATTCCCAACAGGTCAGTTCAAATTACCAGTATCTGGGCGTACAAATCAATAATGACATGAAATTATTCATGTTATCTTTCTTGACAAAAGCATCATTATTTTACCTTACTGGGACATCAGACAAACTTGAGATGACATTACACATCTTATTCCATCAACAGCCAAAATTATCGGAGGAAGAAAATCTTTTCTGAATTGACAAAAATCTAAAATAAAGTTATCAATTTGCTTGGCAAGGATATATGAAGTACTATCATTATCATTCCCCACACTGCAATGCAGAGCACATGTCAAAGACCTCTGCACCTAAGATAATTCCCCAACCAAACAGCTGCACAAAGCAAGTAAAAACCAAGTAACACAAACTGGATTGTGTTATAATTAATGTACCGCAAAGAATTGTATTTACATCAATTAATCCCCTCTGTGGAGGCCTGACTGTGGAGTTTTGTGTGGGACGAACTACTGTAAATCGTGTACTGGATCGTAGCACATTAGTATTATTTCTTTATTTTCTATTATATATTTTTACATTACCTGCCATTTGAACAGGGAATCTATGCAAAAGAGACGTAGTCTCAGTCAGTCGACCCTGTATAATAATAAAACAAAAAGGACCTATGAATCATGTCTAGCTTCAAAGAAATTGTTTTGCTCATTAGCCCCTCAGACTGACTTTCAACTGTATTTTCTCAGATGGAAACAAAAATAATTTTAAAGGGTAGAAAGATAACCTCTTGTCATGTGGTTCATGAAAAAAAACTGCATGCATGAAAATAAATATATTTTCAACTGTACTAGAATGTGCAAGCGAAGAAATATCAGAATGTAGTTTTCCCAGCCAGTTGGTCCAGGACTACCATTAACATGCAGTAGCTCCACAATTTCTGTGCCACATTGTTCGTACACTGACTTGACAGTTCTTTAACACCATCTCCATCCGCAGACATTGAATGGGAACATAAAACATCTCCTAGTGCCACAGATCATTTTAACCTAACAATATGTTTCAACATTACTCTATTCAATGTGTCAAACACACAGCCTCCTTCTATACTTGACGTATGTATGGGCCAACCATATGAAGACTGACACATCTAATTTCCTTCCAGCTGCCACTTTTACAAATGCTATTGGAGGGAAATGTTCAGGCGGTATGTTTTCATTTACAAAGATGGATTAGGCCAGCGACTCATATAGCCATCAAACGGCTCCTTTACGCACTGCAAGACAGACAATTCCTGAAAAGCGACGACTATCCATCCAGCATAGACACTCACTAAGTAAATAATAATTCAAATGACCTGTGCCGGTGGTAAGTAAATGTGCTATGCAGAAGAAAAACAAAGCTGTGCCAAGCTATGCAAAATATATTGTAAGATGGGGAAGACACATGACAGGCTTAACAACATTTCTAGCATTCGGCTTATACCTAGAAACCTCTACAAATGCCAACTGGCCAAAAACAGAGGCTCATTACCAAAATTCTAACCAACTTTGTAAGCCGTGCTAAGGTGGGAAAAAGTACAATATACTATTTTCTTGTGTACAATCAGTCTGGGTGATAGCCAACTTGCGCCTGACTTGCTCACCCAACATATCGTAACAGACTTTTGCACACACCGATCAGACACACACATACATAGACTAACTGAGTTAGTCCAGTTCTATTGGTAGCTCTTTGGTCAGGGCACTGATAGGAGTATTAACCCATGTTTTTTTAAGTGGGAGGAAACCGGAGAATCCGGTGGAAACCCACGCAAACTCCACACAGAGAGGCCCTTGGGACAGGTAGGGTTCAGACCAAGAACCTTCTTGCTGTGAGGCAACAGTGCTAACCACTGAGCCACCGTGCTGCCCACCCATGCTGTTTCTGTTCACAAAAAAACTATGCATCATTATTTCAAATGTAATACACCACTCTAACACTTGAATTATACTTTGAATTAATTTTAAAAACGTAATAATTATGCAGAATCTTCTTTACTATTTTAGCAATCTTAGTGTTGATGCCAATATTACCCATGTTCAACATTTTTATGCTAAGCTTAAGCTACTGTCCAAGTTCCTTTGTGAAATATTAATTAATCACACAGAATGCATCAAATTGCTCAAAACACAGGTTGTCCGGGACTTTCTGATGAGCAAAGTAGCCAACTTATTGACACTATTAGTAGGCAAAAACACTTGTTAGTAATAGGTGGCTTAGAAAGATTATAGGAAGGATTTGGAAAGATTAGTCAACATACATGCTGTACCCTCAGGGATCCAGACAGCAACCAATTTGGTCACACTTATGTTTTTTTGTTTTTTTATAATTAAATCTTAAACACATAACAATTAAATAATATGAAAATACTATAGCACGGACATAATTCGTATTTAAAAACCTCCACTTTTTTATTTTTTTATTTCATCACTTTCCAAAACATTTCCATGCCAAGAAAAAACTGTTTTGTATTTGTACCTGTATGCACTTTCTTATTTAAATAAAACAATAAAATCCGAAAGTGGCCACTTACTGCAAGAGCTTTAGACAGCCTAGTGCGGAAATCATTGAGAACAATGGTAACAATGTCCTGGGGAGGGATGTACACATAGCCTGCTTTGAGATACACCTTCCTTGTTCGCACCAGATCCAAAGCATCTTGAAAAGGAACCTTTGCAAATAGGACCAGATTTAAAATGAGATCTAAATAACGACAGTTTAGCTTCACCCAATGATCTTTGACTTATCTAGCAAGTTCTGTTTTCCAAAATAATTAAAAATGTTATGTATTGATTAGCCTAGCTGAAGAAATATCACTATTAGACAACTGCAACTTGATCATAGTTTCATAAGAATGCAGATTTCTATAAATATTAAAAAATGCAGGCAAATAGATCACTCTGACTTTGAAAGTAGGGGTGAATATGAAAGGAATGAATGACTCACTTTGTAGAATTCTTGGTTATCAACAGTACTTCCACTGACAGCATAGCTGGAGTTGATAAGTTTTTCCTGTAGAGCCTTCTTTTCCTCCAAACTGATCTGTATCGAATTTACAAAAGTCGTTCACGGTTTGGAACAAATTACGTTCTGGTCCTCAAACAAAACTTCAGCAATGAATGTGCACATTGCTGAATCAACAAGGCCATTTGAAAGAAGCTCGGCAAGCTGAACAGTGTAAAGTTTTTTTTGTTAATCTTCATAGAAACAGTTGTAAACTATGGTGTATGATGTGTATGAATAAGCATACGAATCCAAACTTTGTAAAGCATAAACGATAGGGGCTACCTAACAAATAAAGACAACCTCCTTTCACCCCAAAAAACAACAACACATTGTATGTTTTCTGATGCTCACATTTAATTTTAACAATACAAGGATCAGTTATGAAGACGCAAAGTAGAAAAAAAGTCAAGTGAATGGGAGAGTCAGGTGAATGGGAAAGTGTGTCCAAACATTTGACTGGTATTCTATAGGAATACGGAAATGTAATGCTTTAAGCAGGCACAGTAAATAACCACCAATTCTTGCAGTACCTACACTTGAGGATTTTAAAAAGGTATAGCGTAGGTAAAGGTCTTCCCAGATAGATGCGTCTCAATTCAACGTGCGCTTATAAATGCAATCCAACAGCTCCACACTGTGTTTGACATTTGAACTACTATAAACAATTTGATCACAATACTTTTTCCACATTCAGGCCTATACTGAACAAGTTTGATTTGTATACCAGATGTAATTGAAAAATAAATACTAATATTCAGTAGGCCTACTGGTTTTCCCCATCTCTAGACATTGCAAGCATCAATAAATTACATGATACAGAAAAGGTTATGTTTGAAAAAAAGAAATAAAAATGGCTTACCGTATCATAGTGAAGATTATTTCGATGCAGGAATTCACTTTTGTAGTTTGCATTCAAAAGATTGAAGCGGTAGCGGAAAAGGTCAATTTCTTGCTGAATAAACCATCGTCTAAGATCTTCCCTGTAAGAACATTTTGAAGTAAAAAATTATTCTACTGAAATTACAAATTAGAGGAACAAACCGCAGACTTAACTTACGTTTGGCAGTAGGCAAGCCTTAGAATGAAATGAGAAATGTGGTCCTTTCTTCGCTTTTCATATTCAGTGGGTCCAGTTGCAGGCTTTCTATCGTCCTACAATTATTTTAAAAGTTGAATTAACTTTCTGTAGGAATTACGTTGGGAAAATTATTTAACCTAAAAAACATCTTAATCTTCAAGCTAATCCAGACTCTAGTAAAACACCTAACAACGTGACACTCCATGCTATAGGACATCATGAAATTTGTAAAACTATTATAAGATAAGCTATTATACTCACAGCCTCTGTTTTGTAGGGAAAGTTCAGGTTCTTAAATTCAATATCCAGTTTGTTGGTGTACGGGTCGGTTGCTTTTACATGACTCACTCCTAAATTCTCCACGGTTTTCAAAACTACAGCAAGACAGACCCCACAACACCCACCAAAACAAAGGTAAAACAAATCACATTATTTGTAGTTTACAGTGAGACTTACTTTTAAAAACATATATTCCCACATAGATTTGCCATAAATTCCCAGTAAAATTCAACATATCTTATTACGTTGTTATTGTTCAACTCTGATTCATTATGTATTGGATGACCTTACGTTTCAATCTTTCCACAGCAAAAGTTTCAAATTCTGAGAGTGAGATGTTTTCAAGTGGAGGTTGTCCATAAAACTGCAGGCAATGTCCGTAAAGCTCCGTCTGAGGATTGGCTATGAACCTCTTCTTTCTGCCGAACTCCATAGTTGTCCTAATCAGAAGAGGTTGTAACTACTTTGGTCTAGACCGGAGTTTCCTATGCTTATTTGAGCTCTTATAAGGTTGACTCGTTTTGTGTTGTCTGTCTGTAACTGTTAGCCTAATGCATGATGCTGCCTGTCTGAGCCAGGTCTCATTAGAAAAATAAGACTATTCATCTCAATGACAACGTTTCACGACCAATTAAACGTGAAATCATAGCTGAATTTAACCTGGTCTTCATTTAAAAAATATATGCATTTTTAACATTCACACTACGTTAATAAATGAATCCATAGTCAAGAGTAATCGCGAAACAGGTCCCCAGCCCAGGAATAGCTAACTAGCTAAATATGTTAGCTAAATAACAGTATGTAAAAAAACTAGAAAATCCACAAAACTAATAACCAGGTTAAATTAGATGTTGCAAACAAAAATTTAACCACAAGCGATTAAATCGTTAATGACTGTCAAAATACCTTATGGTTATCACTCCTTCAACTTTGTTGACAATGCTAAATCACTTCGTCCTAACTCCCGCCAAACACGTAGCCTATGTAATTTGCAACAAACCAATCGTTGTACACATATTTCTTGTGAGCTCATATCCTGTTACATTGGTAACAGTTGTTTAGTTTTCTGTGCTGTCCCGACGCAGAGTATCTTAAAAATATTTTGTGATTATACATTTCCCATGTATGCTTTATATCATCCCTTTCGTGTCCGACAAATAAAGTACTACTGTAGTTTGTGTTAATTTTCCTTCTTAAAAAAACTAGCTGTATGTTGTAATGAATGTTTGCACTGCCAGAGCACCTCTGCTCTATTATGACTCATTTATGAACTATAACACTGCATGTTCTAGCTATATTTGACATAAAATTACTGCATAAATTGCATGGTTTCGACTTAATCACTACGATATGTGTATTGTTCCACCAACATGCTTTGAAAACAGTCTTGTTGCGCCGTGTAAATTAATCGGGCACCCGGCCACCCACATTTATCTGAGCGAAATACAACTGTGGTCCACTGCTCAACCTCCTCTTTGCGGCTGCTACCACAGCTATCACTAAACTGACCAATGGGCTTGGCCTAGGCTACTCACCAAAGGCAAGCTAGTTTACAAAGCGTTGTTGTCGTCGGTGATAACTTGGTAACCGTTTGGATCAAGTTTAGTAAGGTCTGCCTAGCCAAACAGCGAACCTGCTAGCTAGATAATCGTATAAATATCACGAATATGCAGCAAGTTAAAGTGAGTACATTCAATATTGGTTATTGTGGGGCTTATGGGCGTAGCTAAATTGATTCAACATTTTCCGAATGTTAATATAGCGTTAAATAGCTAGCTCTAACGCAGCAATTAGCAAGCTAGTAGTAGTAGTAGCACAGGCTAACTCTGTTAGTTTAGCTTGTTATGTATCGTTACCTCTACCTGTCAACAACCCAAATACAGCGAAGAAGAGTCGCTGGGATCATATCATAAGTATCTGCTCGTTAGCTAGCTGTCTAGCTAGCTAGCTAGCTAATGCAACACGTTGACGCTAGTACTATGTAGGAACATCTAAAGCCAGGCAGGGTAACTAACCACAAAACAGCCATTAACGTTGATGATGTGGTGGACAGTGGCAAACCGCCAATTCACGTCATGGCAATTAATACATTAATTATGCCTAACGTTAGGAAACTGTTTCTTAGATGGCTTGAAGTGATTTACTAACGTCAAGTGTTAGCTTGTGGTTTGAGTACCAATATTATCATGTATAAGTACAAACCTGATTGATATTGTAAATCTTAAGGACAGTTCCTGATTTGATATAGTATTAAGATAACGTTTGGCATTAATTACACAAATTCATATCCTGGTATGGCTTCTGACCTCGGGTATTAAAGAAGCAGACCGATGTTCATAGGACATTATGGGGCCTTTAATATTATGTCATAGTACGTTTATCTACCCATTTTGAACCAATGTCCCTGTCCAGCAATATGTCTCCTAGTTATTATGGTTACTCTGTCCACGGTGCATCCAGCAAAGTCAAATCCAAACAATCATTTTGTATTGGGGGCCAGGGACATGCGCTACCAAATAGATGACATTGTATTAGCCTACAGGCTGATGTGTCAGGAGTCACGACAGTGTTTAGTTACCTTTCAATAAGGTTCTTAGTTGTAACACAATCTGGGCTTTAGAAGTTGCCTAGTATTCTCGCCCTAAAATAATCAGTGAATTTGTGTAGATTGTCTTTCAGTTAAGCCATCATACTGTCATCAAGGATATAGCCAAGCCCAACTCCAGATGGATTAGTTGTCACTTTTTACTCTCAAGAACACACAAACATCTAACCTAGTATTTATCTAGGTCTTTTTGATCTTCTTTCAAAAGAAATAGAGCCTTTACCTGATCTTACATTAGAACCAGAAATTACTTAGGTGCTCATCCTAATTTAGTGACATTTCACAATAAAATTGTTGAGTTTTTTTGTGGAGCATTGACATTTTTTGGTGGAATACTTGCTATTTTATAATATAATTGTTCCCTTTCATTGCTTTAACTGATAACAATGATGATGTCAATTATGCAATCTAGTTTCAATATAACATGACAAAAGCTGTGAGCTAAGTTATAAACATAGTTACTTTGTGTGTTTTAAATACAAATATTTTTTGTCATTGCACATCAGCTCAAAATACTGTCACCGAGCTACCAAAAATATCCAGCCGCCAATGTGTGCCATTAAGTCATGGTTTAATAACAAAGGGAAGTTTGTTTAAGAAATTAACACAAGCACAGTGATTTGACTTGTTCTGAAATATCCCCAAATTTTAAATAAGAAATGCACTTTAAGGTGATCGTGTATAAAAAAAATGTATAAGTCAGATCAGCTTTTATGGCCACAAGGTTAGTTGGTTTCGCACCAATGGTTTCCTTGTCGAGAGTGGAATTTTACACATTATAAAAATGGGGCCAGTCGTCATTTGTTGACCTGTTAAATATTGTGAAGGTAGATTAGGTTACGTGCACACAGCTGCTGGAATGTCCAGATAAAAGTTATTTTACAGTATTATAAACTTTATAACCATATTAGGAGGTTAGAATAGGTAAGTAAAAAAAGTATGCTTATAATTGTGCCCTTGTGCTTTTTCTCAGGTAGTTTCTTTTGGTACTACAACTGCTTACTAAGCAACCCATATAGTGTTTAATTAAAGCCAACCATAACCCAACACCACAATGTTGGAGGAAGACATGGAAGTGGCCATCAAGGTGGTAGTGGTTGGCAACGGAGCCGTTGGGAAGTCAAGTATGATCCAGCGCTATTGCAAAGGC
This sequence comes from Galaxias brevipinnis, assembly GCA_036023535.2. Taxonomy (NCBI): domain Eukaryota; kingdom Metazoa; phylum Chordata; class Actinopteri; order Galaxiiformes; family Galaxiidae; genus Galaxias; species Galaxias brevipinnis. Next base: position 30,459 of record JAVQIZ010013552.1, on the reverse strand, counting down.
ATCTTCACAAAGGACTACAAAAAGACCATTGGAGTTGACTTCCTGGAAAGGCAGCTAGTGTAAGTCTCTTTTCAAATGGCCATTCTTCCTGGACCATCACAGCATACTTACTATTATAAAACTGGTTCAAGTAAATGCTGTAGTTGTTTTTATGACGTAGGAAAACACATTTTAAGAGAGTTTCTCTAATAGTATCGACACTGGAACTTTAATCAGCCCATTACTCACAACCATGGTGGTTCTCCGGCTGAGCTAAATAAAAAAATTGTCTTCACAAGTTGGCTGAATGAGAATCCACCTATTACCCTGAAGATCTATCAAAAGTACAACTATATTGAAAAGCCCTTTTTTTCCAGAGTAAATGATGAAGATGTGAGGCTAATGTTGTGGGACACCGCAGGACAGGAGGAATTTGATGCCATTACCAAGGCTTACTATCGCGGTGAGACCTATCAAATGTTCCTATACTGTGGTTCTGTCAGGTCTTGCTTATTACTAATATCTAGTTAAACATTTTATTATTGCAGAAGGAAATATAACAACAGGATAACTTGTGAAGCTTGACAGGTGCAATGTATCTTACAAATACAGTATTTATATTGTTTTTATTCATTTTTCACAGGTGCCCAGGCATGTGTACTAGTTTTCTCCACCACAGACAGAGATTCCTTTCAGGCAATCAGCAGCTGGAGAGAGAAGGTGGAAGTGGAGGTTGGGGACATTCCCACTGTCCTGGTGCAAAATAAAATTGACCTACTGGATGAGACGGTTATAAAAAAGTAAGGTTTTCTCATTGCTAATATATCATGTTTGTGTTTAAAAGTCATGAAATCATACCAGAATTAGTGAAACATTTTGACCATGCAAAAAAAAGAAGAAACAAAGCAGTATTAGTATTAAGTAGGCATCCTTACATTACAAAAAACCCTAACTTTATGTATAACATTTCTGAATGCTGTATGTTTCTCACATTTTACTCCAGTGAGGAGGCAGAAGCTCTGGCAAAGAGACTGAAGTTAAGATTTTACAGAGCCTCTGTAAAAGAGGATCTCAATGTCAATGAGGGTGAGTAGCAATCTGTGAGCTGTTCCTGAGTGAGTGCTTAAAGCACACAAAACCCCTTGGCAACATATTTTTTAATTCATTTTAACAATTTAAAACACTGGGGCATGGTACTGTAATAGGGGAGCAGATTGCAGTGTAAAATCGGTCTTCTTCAACGTGAATCTTAACGTGAACTAAAATCAGGAATCTAAATGCAATCTCTTTTTTTTTTGCTGCAGTTTTCAAATATTTAGCTGATAAGTATCTTCAGCGAATCAAACAGCAAACAGCAGAAGAGCCAGAGGTGGTCCATTCAACAAGCAATAAAATTGGTATTTAATAAAGTGTTTTTATATTGAAATATTAATTTCCTCCATAGCTTATAAGACTAATTATGTATTACTTATTTATGAACCTCAATCCACAGGTGTATTCAACACTACAATTAGTAATCTCTCTAGCCAGAACTCAAGTAATGGCCGTGAAGTTATCAGCTTGCGACCAAACAAGCAGAGGACCAAAAAGAGTAAGAACCCTTTTGGAAGCTGCAGCTTGTTTTAGGTTCTTTCAGTACAGTGTTGTGGGTGCTACTTTGTTGGGAGAAAACTTATTTAGAGAGACCAAAGCATATAGGGTATAAAATACTACATGTCGTGTCAGCACGTGAGTTGTTGTGCCTAGTTGAACACTTGTAAAGACTGGTACTTCCTTGGAGTAATGGCATACTTATTACAAGGTCAATGTGTAAGAGCCCTAGCACTCTGATTGGCTGCACTGAGTAATACAACCCAGTAGATGCTTCTTAGTAGCAGAAATTTACTACTAGAGGCTTTAGTGAAATGCAAGGACAATTTGGCGAGGCCTTTTTTCACACTTAAGAAAATATGGAAAAAGGGAAAGGGTTACGATATTCTTCACTAACAAACATGATTTTTACTGAACCATTTGTGCTTTTGACTCGTCACCTGTGCAATATATTTGTATTGTAAGAGATATACCTATTATTTTGTACCATATTTTTCTAACTTTTAATAGAATATGGTTCAATATATACTGTATATCATGGAAAAATACTATGTAAAATGTTAATCCCTTGCACAAATGTATTTTTATATGAATTGTGAGTGCTCAAAAAATGTCAGATGAGTTGCACACATGGTTAAGTTAGTGCCAAATAGTTTTTAAATGTCATGTAAGTATTGTAAATATTTTAAGTAAAATACCAGTTAATGGTTCTTACATGAAATTCAAGATGATTAGAATGTGATTTAAAAATATTTAGGTACATAGACGCACCCTCAATATGACTGGTATAATTTTTACAGGTAGTAAAAGAGCAAGCCAGTCTAAGGTGGACTTCGAGATAAGGTCTAAGTGTATTATCCCCAAATCAAGTTTTTCAGTTTGAGTACTATGTTTTTCATGCATGTCTGAAACATTTAGGTGCATTTTTACTATTCCCTTTTTTTATTCTATCTACTTTCACATGATGGACTAAAAGTTAACAGTCATTCGGTATGTACCATGTGTTAGATGTTATTGTAATTGTTTACATACTGCTGCATTCCATCACAACTGTGCTTTCTTTTTATAGGACAGGTATCAATTATGCTGCAATAAACCCTGAGTTATCATGCAGTATATATGTAAAAGCAGTTTAATATAGTCACAATCATTTATGTTCTCAAAAATGTCAACATGTATTACTTAAAAAAACAACTGTTTACTGGACAGCGGAATGGCATTATCAGAATGGGATGGTCAGTATTAAACTACTTACATTTTGACCTGTTATATTGCCACAATAGGTGTGTAACATCACACATTCTGTCATGACAAGCTTAAGCCAGTGGTTCTGATACTTTCAATAGGTCTAACATTTTCCATTCTGTATAGGAAATTATAGTATAATCTATTTTGTGTTGGTTTTTGAGAAGATGTGTACCCTGCATGCATGCCTTATTTTTGTTTGTTTCTTTGCAACTGAATGTAGAGCTATGGTATTATAACACTAGGTTTACATTCCCACCTGTTGGATGTGCCAAACAGGTCTGAACACTTAACAAGTTTATATGAAAAGTCCCTGATTTATGTAAACTCTTCCTTTACTTTTCCATTTTTTCTTAAACGGATTTTACGCACTTTAACAATCAGATGACTGCATTTTGTTTCCTGAAAATACTAAATGTTTTACATATGAAAGTAACCCGTTATGTTACTCAGGTGTAGTGAAAAGCTTTGTAAGCTTGTCTTGTTAGTGTCCTTTCACAGATGCCTTCATACATTAATTCCACACGTGTAAAAAACTAGATACATAACGTCTCTCCTATCTTTGAGTTTTTTTTTTGCCTGATTTCATTTTACTCAGTTTTTTTTTTTATCTCAAACCTTAAGGTGTGGTAAGGAATCATGCACCGGAGTTTAATCTGTTTAATGGTGACCTTTGGCCTAAATAAATATAAAGAATTTATAAAGTGTTAGATTGTTGTTCATGTTGTATGCTGGTATTATAATGGAAAATAATACTCACAGAGACTTTAATATATAAAAGGAAAGCACAGACATCTTTCTCATGAAAATACCATCCGTCTGTAACTTCATTGTTTGACTTAACACGTGAAATTCCAAAACATGGTGCTATTGTCACAGTGTCTCTAATTAGGCCAGATCCTCGGCAAAGACAAGCTTGGACGAGAAAAGTAAGATACCGTTTAACTGACAACTGTTTATCATTGTGAAATTGTAACCAATAATTCCATTATTAGAACTCTGTTAATAAATTTAAATGTAGACAAGTACTTTATGGCTTGCCTCAACTAACAAGAGATGGTGGTGTCATTGTACAAATAGAAGTGAATAAATCATTTGGAAATAGGTAAATAGGAAACATTCACTTGATCAATACGGAGTTCTTAGTGGCCACGATTGGCACCGTTTTAATCATTCACTTTCTGATTATCCATTATCTTGATAGTTTTTTCACTATTATCCACATTTCTTAAAATAGTTTCTAGTCTCCTCTTAATTTTCTTTTGATCTTCCAAGGCACAGCTGATCACAAGAGCTTGGAACTTCTGATCTATTGGAACAGGCGGTGCCTCCGTCACACAAGCTGCGTGTAGTGCCATCAGACCCTTTCTGCAACCATCCATGTCGTCCATTAATTTCGCAACAATCTCATCAATTACAGAAGTAGCTTGACGTAGTGCATCATTCTGTTGGGAATTTCTGAGTACGCCAACTGAGATTTCAACAGTCATTGTCCTGTTCATTAGACGACTGGCTGTTAAACTTAATTCCTCTCTTTCACCTGCAGGAGAATAACAAACTGTTAGGTATCTTATATTTGCTATCAATACCCCTATATAAGTTAGTAAGACCTACCGTCACAAATGCTGCGCATTTCTTGACTATTCTGTAGAGACTGAATAACTTCCAACAAGCTTTCCCGTTCTTGTTCCATTGCAGTTGCGGCCTCTCGTAAAGCCTCCACCCTATGACGTGACCACAATGATTAATAACTCTTATGGCATGCCGTTAGCTCCCCTTGCATTCATACAAAAAAAAATTATAGGCTTAAACAAAAACAAACACACCAGTTAATAATGACCAGTGCAATTAGATTGTATTTATTAAATATGATTAGGTTTTATTTTACCTATTTTATCGACTAGTCTCTGGGAGTCATTTTATAGCACTATATGGCAAACGTGTGCCCTACACATGCAAAAAACATAGACCCTAATAACCACCTTACAATGTAAAAATTACTTCCCCGGCACATGCTAAATAGACCTACCACCACTTTACCTAATTTCCAGTTGATCCAAATGTTCGAGTAATCGTCCAGAGCGATCTGCCATGGACATTGTTCTGCTAAACTTTCCTTTGGAAGAGTCGTTCATTTTAGCATGGATTTTTGCTTGAGACATATTGAGTCGTGTTATTTCCTCCCGAGATCTTCAATTAACATAAAACCGAAGTATGTATCCCTGGCTGCAATGTTACGTTGTCGCACGGCCCTAGAGAGTTAACATACCCAAACAAGGGCTGGAACTTCCTTGCCACTAAGACAAGTTCGAGAAGTACCAGAAACATTTGGAGAGGGTGGGAGTTACATGCAGATGTATGATCTGTTCTAGACATTACTAGAACAACCAAGAAACTGGCAGACTCAGTAAATAATTACTTAATTGAACACTTTATTCATAGTAATCCAGTAGACTTAAGCATTGACAAAATTGTAGCCAATAGTTTCTTACATAATTGTGTGGTTGATTTCAAAATAAAATATTTGTCTAATGCTATTCATTAGTCATTCTTTTTAGAAATCAAGAAGGCTTCTTTTTAGAGTCTCCTCCATCTCTGTAAACGCACAATTGAAAGAAAAAGTGGGGTTTAAACGTTAATAAACTTCCACACAAAATGACTTCATAGTTCAACAAACCACAAAGTGTTACCGAACATAAAAACAACACCTCAAGAAGTATTATGTGCCAAGGACCTGCAGTTCCAATGTGCAATTCAATAGAAGGATTTTTTGTAAATATACTCACACCAGGGTTATCCTTTCAAGCATTTACTGCTGCTAAAAATAATTTTGTATCAAATTGCGGTCTAGATACTATTTTATGTTCAGTTCAAATATCAAAGGTAAAAAATACATGTAATGACCAAAGAACTTGAACTGATCATATGGATAAGTAACACTTTTATATAATTTTGACAGTTACCCATTTCCAAATCTTTAGAGTGCCTTGCTTCCTCAGCACTCAATGCCAGGGCTTGCTTCAATTCATCATCTGAATCATCTAGAATACATCCAAATATAACAATATATTTAATACATTAAAAATGTTAAGCATTTTTTTAAGAATAATGTTAATAAAACAACCAACAAAATTATAAATATATATAAATATCAAAAGTAAAACATTACTATAACATTTGTAAAACAAATATAGCTGCACATTAACTAAAGTGTTTTTGGTGAATTTTTCAACATTAAGCTCTGATCTCACGGCACACATATACTATGGAAGTATACTGTATATATGCATGCATATGTTATGTTTAGTTAACTATCTATACACTAGGTCTGTTTAGGTAAATACATCACGAGTTATTTCCCAAGAAATTGGTTGTTTCACTTTCACCTACAAAAGTGACAAAAATAGTATGCTAGAGTATGCTACCCTTAATTCAAATTTTATTTGAATAAGCAAAATACATAGTATTTATAAGGATGTCACACTGTACGCACTCTCAAAGGCTTCCGTTTCCTGGTTGGCTTTGTCCACATTCAAAAGGTCATCCTGTTTGACCTCTTCAGTTTGCAGGTCTGGAAGATACAACTCAAAAAATTTAATAACTGTTTGATACAAGATAATTACAATAGTTGGTAATAAATTACTTGCCATCTATGCCTGGTTTGATCTCCATAACATTCAGCACTTTAACAGTTGATGATAATGCTTTCGCTCTTCCACCATCGGTATTTGAGCTCCTGCAAGGTTCCAAAAGACAGTGATGGGAGTGGTAGTGGGTATGGAAGCTGGGTACATCATCAAAACTCTTCTGGCAATCATTGCACTCAACATCAAAGGTCTTCTCAAGATTCAAGGCAGAGTGTGTTAAATTGACATGGGTCTTCATCTCCGCAAAGGAAGGCACACGAACTCTGCATAGTACACACAGATATTGGCATTTGGTCTCACTAGCCAGCTTCTTCATGCATTGTGTGTAGGTAGCCTTCCTTTCCTCTTTGGTCTTTTCGAAGCCTATACATGGGCACAAACCTTCAAGGCTTTTACTAGTGGTAGGAAGTTGACTTGAATGTTCATCCATGGCAGGTGTTTCAAGCTTAGATTCATCCATATGGTAATAGTCCTTACTATGAACAATCTTGTAATGCTCCAGGAACTCTTCATTTGAGTCATATTGCATGCTGTCACAGAGACCACAGAAGTAGTGCGCCTTTATCTGGCCACCATGCTCGTTGACGCAGTGCCTGCGCAACGTGGCCTCCTTGAAGAACTTCTGTGGGCAGTGGCCGCAGACAAACTTCTGGAAGGTGTGACTGCTCACATCACTACAGTGCTTGTACACGGCTGCCTTAGAGTCAAATACATCCTCACACATCCTACACACCCACATCTCTTCTGATTTAGAAGGGGGTATCCTACTTGTGGCAGACAGAGCCATAGGCTCAGGGGAAGAAGTGTGTGTACTACTGGTGGACGGCTTTGAATAGGGTACTGAGGATGGTGTGTCCTCCTCAGACACTTCTGTCTCAGTGAAGTAGGTGTGTCCACTGTGCGCCTCGGACACGTGTAGCAGGATGTAGTCCTTCCGTGGCATGTCAACTTTGCACTGCCGACAATGGTAGAGGAAGTTGGTGAGGTGAGCCCCTCCATGGAAGCGGCTCATGTGCAGGCGTGCGATGGAGGACTCGCCCATAAGCTTGCCACACACACCACACTGATGAAAAATCTGGTTGGCTGCTAAAAGGTGCTTGTTGGCTGTAGCTTCTTCCGAAAAATGCAGGCCACACTCACAAACCCATACCATAGCTGAGGTGCACCCCGTACTGGGGTTTGGTCCCAGTCTCTGACGCTTGGCCGGGGATCCTAGAGACTCATTTCTCTTATTGTGAAATGTACTTTCAGGTCTTTTGGACAATCCTTTACCCTCAGTGTCTTTTGCCTTCTTGTTATGTTGCATTTCCAAGTAACTGCAATACTTCAGGATTGACTGAGCCATGGTACAGTTGACCTCCACTTCATGCTGAGTTGATTCTTTGTGTCTCTCCATTTCATCAGGGCTGAGAAACATCTTGCAACAGAGGGAGCACTGTCCCTGAACCTGCAGCTGTTTCATGACCTCTGCAACTGTTTTATCTGCCACAGCAATGGCACAGCCCTGCCGGCAATGCACACTGGGAAAAAGTAGAACTCAACAGTCAGCACCTGATACAAACAATAATAGTATGTATGTTTAAAACAATGTATAACAAGCAGAGATATTATGCATTTTATATAACTACCAGAAAATTGACAATGTAAAAAAACAAAAACATACTTAAAGTGTGCTTGAGCTGCCATGTGGGAGTTCAGCACCTTCTGGCATTTACTACACCGGATGCCAAAATGTACATCCTTGCACAATGCTATTAGACGATTCTTTGCGTATCTTGGGATAGGAATTGGCATCGGTCTTTCTTTAGTTTCTTAAATAAATAAAAAAGAAAGAAAATGTTGAAATAAAACTACCTGAAAATAAAAAAAGTTAAACAGGTATTTTTACGATGAACAATGCAAGTAAAATAGGAGTCATCAAATAAATGTTCAGGTACCACACTTTCATTTACAATGAAGTTCTACAAACATGTAAAACAAGCCCTAACTCCATTTCAGCGCTGCTAGGTTAGAATGACACTAGCACTTATCAGAGTGCCATACAGCACATCACTAGTTACACTTGCACTGTATAGAGTCTTCTATGTTCTCACCCAAAAAAGACTGAGCCAACATGGTTGCTGTCATTAGCATGAAGAACTGCGATAAATTACGTTTGCTGCCCCACTGGCCTCATCTTTTTTCTCACCATACCCACAGAAACATTTTATTTAGCAAAGTTTCCATGTCCCCTCAAAATACTGGAAAACATAAAATGCAAATGTCTTTCAACCACAAAAAGACTACAAGATCAAATCACCACTTATGTTTATGTCCATTCATATCACAAGGACTTTTAGTCACGTGAATGAAAACAATCGATACAACTGCATCATAACACAATATTGAGTCCTAATGAGAACTAAAAGCATGACACAAGACATTGTGAACATTAAAGTGTCACCTCTCAGGATGATTGACTCTGTAAAGTGGTTTTTGGCAGCCATATGCTGAAGGCACTCATCCCTTATGTTAAAGAGGACGTAGCAGGCCGGGCAGGCAAAGCAAACGATTATCTGGAGGGTCTGGGTGATGACATGGCCTTCAGCATTAGATGAGGACACCTATCAATCCAACAAACAATAGGTTACTATTCCTTGAGGTTTAGCATAGGCCTATAGTACATTTCACAACATTATCATATTATAAGTCAAAAAGGAAGGTGACATCATTTATTTCTTGGTCCGCACAGCGTTCTAAGCCATCTCTCTTAAGTTATATTTTAGTTAGCATCAAAGCAATGTGCTACCCTCAACTGCTATTTAATTTGTAAGGTTGTATAATAGGGGTGAGTAGATGATGATACTGTGCCAATATTGAAATCTACTCTTGATATGGAAAATATTTTCAGTACGGTAGTTCTGCGTAAAGATGGTTACCTTCTTAATCTGACATAATTTGATCTATATTTCACTTTAATAAAGACAACTGAGTTTGTTTGTTTTTTAATAAAGAAATCTATCTGAATGGAAGAAATTTTTTTAGGACATGTACAGCCAACCTTTGAATTCAGATGGGCTCTCCATGCCTTCTTAGTTTCAAAATGCTTGCTACAGGCAACACAGGCAAACAACTCCGAAGGGTTTCCCTTTAAGTTGATGGTGGGGTCACAAGGGGAGTGGTCAAACCTAAAAACAAACCACAGAATGCCAGAGGACCAATTACAGTGTTTCATATGTGTATCTGTAAATGGTGAGAAATTAAATAACCACACTTTATACATAAATTACATAAATTATACAAAAAACATGAGGTGTATATTCCCCTAAAAGATCTTTATATAAGAAAAAGGCTTATTATAACACTGAATACTTTTAATGGAAACCTCTCTCTTACATCTGTGTTAACTATATCTGTACAATAGTAGAGGTCTGCAAAGAAATGAACACTATTTTATATTTTCAAATGTTTCTGATATACTGTACAATAAATAAAAATAATTGTACCTTTTTAAATGACCGTCAAGTAGAGGTATGTTGTCATAGGTGCGACCACAGTTGATGACTGGACAGAAATGTGTGGTTGAACTACTGTTGGGAAAGGGAGCAGGTCTTCTTCTAAAGCCAGTATTGATCACTCCGGGTCTTGGACCTAACAATGATTCAGATCCATCAGTAGTACCATGTACACTTGGTTTACAAAAAGGGCTTGTAAGTTGCAATTTTTCTTGTTGTCTACACAAATGCTACAGTAACCCAAATCCTTCTCAATCACTAACCTGGCATTTTCAACCACATGTCAACACAGTGCTTTGCATTTCCATTTCCAGGACTAAATGTCAGCCCGTGATTCTTCTGTAAAAGTTGCTTCTCCTGAAAGAAAAAAGTATTCTTACACAAAAATCTATATGTACAAAAACATGAAGCATTTTATTTTAAAAAAGACACAAATAAATGCATGCCATTTTAAGTATTTCGTTTTTTCCTTAACTTTGGGTGTATATGAAATATCATAAACAAGCATTTATGACCAATATGCAGTCATTTTCTGAATAAAAAAACAAAGACAAATTAATCTGTATGATTGTGAAACAGACTTACCTTGAAAGCTTTACATTTATCTGCTCTTTCCTGTTTCTCTACTGCCACTTTATGAGCAAGTCTGTCCAAAGTAGATGCCACATGTGCTTTCTGGCGGTCAACCTCATCTTCAATCTACAATAACATTTCACAAATATGTAACTATTCAGATAACTATCATTCTGTAGAAATGTTACAGCCGATATGGGCTCTATACATTGAATGACCATTTCACCAAAGCTACAAACAAATAGGGCCCTTTGAGGTAAAAAGAAAAACGAACTCACAATGTCTGCCATTGGATGACTCTCTTCGTCCTCACCTTCACTCAGTAAATCAATACATTCTAATATTGGTCTGAGAGGTTCTTCCTGAAATGTTATGGGCAAAAGACCAGTTACTTTCCATCATCACAATGAAAGAGAATAATAGTGCTTGCTGTGCAACATTTATTTGTGATGTTGGGTGGTTGATATGAGGGTCACCATCTATTTATGTGCAGGTTAGGTTACACCTCTACCACACTGTGTTACACTGTATATCAAGCTTCCTGTTGACAAAAGTGTATAGTAGACACCAGAACAAAAAAAAATACGAATCAATGTCAATTAACACATTCGTAATCTAGATACTTGCAAAACAAAGTTACTGTTTTGCAAACTTAACCTACGCGAGCATTGTTGCAAAGTTGTGTTTCTGAACATGACTAAATAAACTGGATAACACATCACTTACGGATACGAACTCCACCTCATCTTCGTCTTCTGCTTTTGAGGGAGAGGACATCTTAATTAAGTTTTTTTTTTTTTTTACTCCCGGAAAGCAACGAACCCCAATTTCATTAAAACTACAGTGGCATCACGTTAGCTACCTCTAACGTTAGCTAGCTTAACGTGCTCGCTCGCTGTCGCGGCCAAAACTGTGTTGTAAAAGACAGATTTGTCATAACCATTAGCCAGCTAACCTCTAGCCTCAGTACGCTAGCTAGTTTGTAAACAAACCATCCGCACAGTACTTAATTCAGCACTGGCTACAAACGTAACGTGGGGGACAACGTTAGTTAGTAACCCACATAATATTACCATCTAGCTAACGTAAATACCATGCTAACGTTGAGGTGGCTACAGAGCGTGATGTAAAAATTTTTGATTTACAGAGTTTTTGTTTTTTTTCCCAGCGTAGTCCGTATAGGCGGAATTACCGCGGTTTATGGCTAGGGAAAGCTTGAAAACACAACCGTGTCCCGCCCATCCAAAGTGTCCCGATATCACGTTCGTACGTTCAGGTTTCACTTTAAGGGTTCATGGGAAATGTAGTTTATAATGAAAATGGTCTGTTTCGGTGTGGGCAAGAAGGATGCCACGATGCGAGTTGACAACTTTTTTTTGTCACACTTACACGCACAAACACAATTTGACCCCAATTAGCCTAATTTACTATTTTAATTGTATTTCTTATGAGCAGATGCAAAAGATAGAATAGCTTTAAGGCTGAAACGACTGCCTTGGAATTATCTCGAGGAAAAAAAACGTAATTATCATAGCACCGCCAACACCTTTTTGAAGCAGGCATCCTTTCTGCATCATCTTCAAGCTGCTGCACTGAGCTCAAATGCAGTAGACTGACTCGCCTGCATGATGTGCAAAAAAAGAAGCGTGTATGTGCTGAGTCATGGATTGTGCCTTACATTATTGAAATCAATAGCATAGGAACATCAACTGTCGTCAGTCCAAGCCAACATTAGGGGCTGCAATGACATTTTTTACACGCCAGTAGGCTATCAATATAATAATAGGCGCTTATATCAGTATTTAGGACAACAGCGAAGCCGACTGTGCGCAGAAGAAGCTGCCCTACATCACGTCTTATGATGATTGCCGCGGCGTTTTTGGTCTTATTAAGACCATATAGTATCCAATATGTGTTGTTATTATTGCTGCTTCTCATAGGGACAGTAGCTACAATCCTATTTTTCTGTTGTTGGCATCGTAATCTTTGTAATGGAAAGCATCCTATGAAAGCTGTGTTATCCGGACGCTCAAGGAGCCGTGGTGAGTAGCTTGGTCACATCAGTAGCATGGTTGCTTTAGCATATTTATATTCTGTCTTTTGCTGTTCACAATCTGGCATTATAGTACATTGCACTAGCAGCAATGCCATTTTAGAATGGTATCTTCTATTGACCTATAAAACCAAGAAGAATATTCCAAGCAACTTGCTTGGCTTTTTGGTTGTTGCTGCAAGTGTATATTAAAAACAAACACCTTCTTATAGCCCTATGCATATTGTTAAGTCTTCATCATATTGTTTAACATTTTGCATTTGTCCTAACAGTTGGGCTCCGAGGGCATCATTTTCGATCAGAGGTAAACATTTTCCTCACCGTTTTATGTTTACAAATAATATGCTAAACAAAGACTGTTGTTCACATAAAAGATAATTTCATCATACAACGCTTTAGTGCATGACATGTAAGCCCTATATTTGCCAACATGTTACTTTATACCTGACCTTTATTGGATGCCGACTTTAGGCTATAGCCTACTTCTGGAGTTGAGTGCTGCGTGGGGCTATTGTAAAATTGACTGCGCATTGCGCATGTGTGATCAATAAATAATGAGTGATTCTGCAGTTTCTGATCAACATCAAAATGTATTAATTTAGTCTTAATAGAAAACAATAGTAAACGTTGGATTCTTCAATAAAAATTATTTATTGATAAAATAAAAAAGGGTTTATGAGCCGCAGTAGCAGTTTAGTTGTCCGGATTGTAACTATTCTTCCAATTACAATCATGGCTGATTCTAAGTTAAAGTTTACTCTATTATTTCCTTCTTCATTGCTTCTAGAATGTAAATGTGTACATCTTTTGTATTTGATTAGGGTTTTAGACACAGCCCACGCCATGCAAGGAGGAGCGCGCGTGCCCGGGTAGCAGAAGAAAAGCCTCTTGTCGAAATTCCCGAGAGTGATCAGGATTCTTCAACAACCGTGAGGAAACGTAAAGTGAAAAAGAGAGTCCTGCCAGAATTTTATCACGCAGTACAAGTCACTCCTACACGTAAACCTGTAGGTATTTTTGCTGTGTAATACGTATTCCTCTGTAGAATCATTTGTTTGATCTTTGACAGATCTTATTTCCCATTTAGCGATGCACACACATGTTGTTATAACCTCACAATTCAAGTGCAACAAGGAACCTTGATATGAGGACCTATATTAGAAGCTATTTACCATGCCCTTTATAAACACAAACAGTATTGCAAAAATGACACAAACCTAGGCCTATATTAAGCAAATTCGGGAAGCCATCATTCTAGGTCACACTACTTTTCCGTAGGTTTTAGAGGTTTTGGTTATGGACTTTTCAGGTCATCCCTAAGGGTATGTGGCTATAATTTTGTCATGCCTTGATTAATAGCCTATTTCAAAGTGTTCCATTTTATTTGCGAATATTCATTAATACAGTGTCAGTGGCCACTGTTTTCGTCAAAATAGTATTGTGCACGGCCTCAGTAACTTCAGAAAAAGTTGAGTAAGTTTCATACTGTGCTGCAGTTCCACCCCAGCACTTTGTTGATTCTGCTGTTGGCCACCTGTCAATGTGGGTTAATCTTATCAATGGTTGGTCACATTTTAAAGGAGGTGAAACTAAATTAGTAAGTGTATTGTTTTTTCTGAGGACTTTGCCTATACCCATGTTCCTGACACCCAGTTGCGCCACCAGACAAAATCAAGGATGGCGCTGTACACCACGGCAGTTGCCTTTGCTGGGGTATGTAAGATGACGCGTGCATGCTGTTCTCGCATCACAGACCATCGCTCCCTGGACAAATCTGCTCAGCTCCATGGAGATTTTACATCATCACTGGTCCCAAATCTATACGCGGAAATGAACTCATGGTGATCGCATCGCTCGAAGGGTGTGGTTGATTTGAGATGTCAGACATTCAGCGTAATGAAAATGGAATAGATATATTTTGTCGCTGATACCATGTATGCAGCGGTAAGTCAAATTTTTGCCCTGGCGGGGGAGCCAGATACAATTGATTTCTCATCGCGTTGAAGCTTTAGCGTTGTATTGTTAGATGAAGGATCAGTGCGAGCTGGTGGCTCACGCTACTGTGACTCCCACTAGTTTCTAATGTGCATTTACATTCCGCGCTTAATTTAGGCAACTGTCGGAGCAGCTATGGTGAGAAAAGTGACATTTGCGATAGATTTGTATTAATGTTTGTGTGTTGTCATGAAAGCCACATGAACATTTTCTCATTCCATTGTCTTAGAGCTCCGGATCAGGGAACGTTTCCCTTCACTGTTCTATGTCATCATCGGCGGATATCTCAGACGAGGATGATTACAGTCTTAAATCTGGTTCTGCATCACCTGCACCCGGGGACACATTACCTTGGAACCTTCCCAGACACGAACGTTCTAAGAGAAAAATACAGGGTGGGTCCGTTTTGGATCCAGCAGAGAGAGCAGTGCTCAGAATTGCAGGTGAGTGTCAAATATTCCAGCGCGCTGAAATAACATGCACATCTGTCTGGTGGCCTTTAGGCTAGGCTATATGCTACTTGTAGCAGTCTTATAATTATAAAAGGATAAGTAACGTACATATAATTTTGTTTATTCATTGCCTGCAATATTTGCTCTAAACAAATTGGTATAAAAACGTAGACTATTTATCTTTTCAATTAGGTAGGCTACAGATATTAAGATCGTCAGTTGAAATTGCATTTTGACGTATTTTTTAGACTGCTATCCTTAACACAATACTTTAGACGTTGTATAGGGTACTACAATTACGAAGCCTGCATTTTAAAGCTTCGGTATGAACTGAAGGCCATGCTAAAGGCTTTGAACACATTGAAACATAATTATGATACATTTTTGGAGTCATCTTGAATTGCAAAGTTCCTTAGAAAATGCACTCAAGGCCAACTCCGTTGTATGCCAAATGTTGCATTCTTATAGCTGCTGTTTTCACATTTGAAACTGTTATGCTATATTTAATATTTGGCATATGCACTTTGTACTACATTTAAGATACGATACCCTATTAATTATTTGTTCTGCACGCGGACTATGAAATTATTCATTCACTAAGGAATTTAATGTAAATGTATGTGTATTTATAAACCCAAGTCAGGGCAGCTCCAATACCTTAAGAGTGGTGTTTCTGCACTTTAGAATTTCCCAGACATAGCAACAAACGCTCGATCAGACAATAGGTGATTTGGACGGACAAATACCGATACATATTCCAGGAATGCGAGTTATCGGGTGGAATGAGTGGCTGGCGCACAAAGGCGCACTCGCTCTGTATGGTATGGCGTTTATTATGATGTATAGAGGCCCTTCCTACGAGGCTGACTTTCCCAATGAAACCTAACAGGAAGTATTGGCCATTGGTCGCACCGTTTGTAGGGGAGGGGAAGGGTATATGGGCGTTTCCTTCTAGAGAACAACAGCCCCGATCAGTGTGGGTCCCTGTATCGCGGCTGTAGGCCACTCTCGCAAAGGCTAGTGAATGTCCTGCCAGTGGAGTCCCGCTTATGGCTCACTACACAACACCGCCGGCATATATGCTCGCGGACGAAAAGGAATATCTTCAGGCTTATGAGGATGTTCTTGAAAAATATAAAGGTAAGATATTGGATAGTCATTATTTAAGTTGATTGAAAATAGCTTGATTGGCCCCAACTGACAGTGAAATGGTCTGTGATAATCCTACCGTGTCTGACTGGGTTTGAGGGTTAATGGAATACAGGACATTTTTTGCACGTCTTGCTTAAATCATTGGCTAATTTCTTAGGTTTGTAGACTTAATTGACAAGTATTGAGACCCTTTTCAGGAGGAGGTCTTAGTTGTAGATGCTGGAGTTAAGCTATATGTCTATAAATGCCAAAGGTGAAATCATTTGAGGAGGTGGCAAAATCAATATGTGTTTATCAGCACGTTACCTATACAGTTAGTGTTCTTTTTGGTACTTGGGTGTTGCCACTAAAAAACAACACACAACAAAACCAACCAAACATATTGAATCATAATGGTAGCCCATTCACAGGGCATTTATTGGATTAGAGTTAACTTGACTGTTTCATCATCATCAATCCTGAATTCATCATCACAGTGTTAAGTAAGTAAATAACATGAAATGCCTTTAAAATAAATACATGGTTTATAATTATTTTAAAGGCATTTCATGTTATTTACTTACTTAACACTGTCTTGGGCTTTCTCTTTCAAGACAGAATCGTCAGATTAGAGAGGCTATAAAATCCAAATACATTATAACAGGAATATTTAAAGAGAATTTGTCAAAACATTGATGAATTGGATTAATCCATGTTATTATATGAATGACGTTATCCTTCTCTCACAGGCTAGGCTAAGCACAAAATAATGTAGAGTTGAATTGAAACTGACAGCTAGGTCTATATGCTTTAGCCAACAAGTAATATCCAGCATCTAGATGTGCAACGAAACAAATGTTGGTATCTTTCAGTTATCTTTACTTTGCTTTACTCTGCCCTTACCCTTGGTAGCAATTGGTAGCAGTGCACTTCCATAGCTGTTAATAATCATTGAAAACAGTCATCTGTGGCAAGGATAAGATGCTTCCACTGGACTATAATGGAATCATATGATGTTGCACCGTTTGGAAATCTGTGACTGTTTCCTTCAGGCAACAGGCAGACAATGTGGTGTCTCATCTCTACTGTCAAAACAGATGATGTACAGCACAGATATAGATCCGTTGTCTTTGTTTTTGTTTATATACCCTCTCAATACAACATGGATAATTACTGAATTATTTTGACCTCTAGCAATGTGTCTTATTATAGCATTGACATTTAGTTGCTAATATTCCTCCTTGTTCTTGTGTTATCCTGGCATAGGCTCCTTGTAAACACACATGGAAAACACAAGTTTCCCTCAAGCTCCCATCCATGTGACGTGTTGAGCATCACTGGGACTTTCTTTGTATCGAATTCAAAACAGTTACCAAACAAACCAAAATAAAACAAACTAGTATGTTAACAACCCTGGCCGTAGGACCAGACTAGGGAGATTATGAAGGTTGTTCTGTTCCTTTCTTCAGAGACAATTCTAATTGCAAAAAATAAAATAAAAATATGTTACAAATAATATAGTAAATGTTTCCGACAGCTTCAACTTTCATAAAGGAGTAACTTTGTTTTAACACAAGGTGTGGTCAAACCAGTGCTACATGCTTCAGTCCTGTAGAGCTCAGTGTGTTTCGTGCAGTTTATGTCGCAAGGTTTTAAACACCTTTGTTTGCTCTATAGGTGCAAAGCCATGAGGTGATGTTCTTATTTTGCAACAATCTGGCGTATTATTTTAGTAAACAATGTACCCTAGACGAAATATGTACCTTAAAGCCACTATAGGCAACTTTTTTATTTTTAGGTATTATCGATACCTTTCTACAGTTTACATATTGTAATGTCTATGGGAGAATGAAAAAATCGCAATTCAGATCAGTCCACTTTAAGTCTCAGTATTCAATATAAAAGTTGTCAGCGGCAAAACTGTGACGATTTGCTTTACGGCACAAGGAAGTGGGTCACTAAATCTGGAAAAGATGCCCATACTTGGAGTATAGTCATTGATCATGATTGCAATGAGCAGTGACCACAATCATTCTGCGTGTCTTCTTTCGACGGTTAGGTACAACAATTACACAAAGCAAGGGTTGGGTCACCAAAACCACCTCCTACAAATAAACTACACATAGCAGCTTTAAATGTACAGTAGTGGTAAGCCCCCCAGAAGAGGCATAATGACATTGATATTGGCTTTTTATTAGCCACTTTTCTAGTTGAATGTTTAAAGATGTTGATCACATGCTGAAATCCTGTAGGATTTTTAACAGTGGGCCTGCAAATTTGAGACCAAAGTTTAAGCCATGGTTTTGTAAACACATACAATAGAGGTTGCATTGGACATTGAATGTATGAGATTATACGTCTTTTAAAGAGCCTCCTGGCAGCTTGTGGGAATGAGTTATGTAAGGCTATTGTTGCTTTTCGAATAGTAAATTGCCCTGCTTTGTTAAAGCTTGAGATGTATAGGGAGTGGGTGTTTGGCTCATTTTTCTCAGCTGCGAATCAACTCCTCAAATCCTTTCACAGTCAGTTATATGAGTTCTCTTGTGGCTATAGATTTCAATTTAAATCTTTTAAAAGTTTAAATTTTTAAGATCCAATCAAAAGACATCTCATTCACTGTACCTCACTATTTTCACACTTATATGTCCAATTTCCTACATTAGCTACTCTGGCACATTAGTTTTAGTGATATTATGATATCATCTGCACACAACACAATTGCTGATTTTTAAACTAATAGAACACCTATTAATGGCTTATCTTATCATGCTGACTATGAAACATTGACATGTCCAACCACAGCAATGCATTTACTTAAAAACGAAACCATATCTAAATAAAGCCATAAAATGTCTTTAAGCTTGATAAAATAATTAGTTTCACAAAATTACAAAATCTTTTTGTATTGTCTCTCAGTTTCATATGATGATTTAATAGCTGGATGTTAAATCCTTTGGATTATAGGAACAGATAGTGAAAGTTATTTAGTTTAATATTGAGGGATGTTATCAAAGTTGGCCAGGCTTCAACTAAAGCGCTCAAAGTAGTATGAACTCACTGGTCATGGGAACACCACTATGTATAATGGCGTTCCTGCTGCTAGGCAACATGTCAACAGTGAAACTGTGTTTGTCAGTGGTGACACTAAACTAAGTGAATGCTGTGCTTGTGCGTCCATTATGACCCTTTTACTGTAGCGTCCCAGTTGTTGCTTCTGACTTTTGCCCCATTTGTTGATCAGAGACCAAAAACTCTTCTTCACTTAGTCTAATCCACATTAAACCAAATTTTGCTTGATTTTGTTCATATTATGCTATACATCCAACACTTGTCTAGGTTATCACTTACATTGTGTACATTGGAAACCTTCTCCTTAACCCCTGTGACATCATATATCTTATAACATTCTATTGTAGAAATAAAATCAATATGTGCTTACTGTGTTTTCATCTGATTTTGCTGTTCTCTAGCCCCTTTTATAATGCTCTGTCTCAGCATTTGATGGTATTAGTTAAATATCCTACTCAAAGGGTGGGTGGGGTCAGTGCTCTGTTTTCTTATTCCTTTCGATCACTCTTCCAAATGACGGCTTTTTCCGAAGTATAATATAACTATGTAATGATGTTATTTTTGCCATTGATCATATCTTTGAACTTCAAACCATCAAAAGCATTACATCTTCTTAAACGGCCGATTGCTAAGTAGAGCATACTTTTTTTTTTTGCACAGTCACTGTCTTTGTCCGCCATTCTCCAGTGTCGAGCCAAGCCCTGATTCCTTTGCCCTCCTTTGACAGCCCACTCATCAAATTCAAATGGCTTGCTGGCCCACACATAGAGCCGACTCTCTCTCTCTGGAGCCTGTCTGTTAGTGTACATAGAAACATTGAGCCCATAGGAGCTGTGTCCCAGTCCCAGTCAGAGCCTTGTTGGGGTGCTACGCTCCAAGTCGATTGTAGTGAGGGGTCTGAGTCTGTCCGTTGCTCTGTTGGATAGCAGCAGGAGGTGGGACCGCTAAAGTGTGTCCTCTGTACAGACTGGGGGAGAGGCTAACATTGGCATTCCCAGAGGAAACCCAAGCCTGGTGCCCGCTCGGCACTAGGCCATGACATTCCTGTCAGACGCAGCAACACCTTGACCCCTTGACCTCTCCGGACCATGTGACCCTGATACTGAACGAGAGGAATCAAAACCCAGTGACAGGAAGGGGGGATTACTGCTAATATTCTGCTAGATTAGTGTAGTGTGTCTGGCTCTCTTCATCCCAATTCCACTGGTCAACTTAATTGCTGTCAGCTTAATGGTCGACCCACTGCTGTAATCAACAGTAGGATTAAACTTAGAATAAAAGCACAGATTTAGCACCGATCTTCAATATAATTTCGCTGGTGACTCAATGGTACCTGGATCTACGCTTTAGAAATGCTTGGATGATTATTGTTGTTGTAGGTAAACTGTCTGCTCGTGTGGAGAGTTTTTCGTTATGTTCTGGGCAAACAAAGTTTTAAGTTGTGTAATATCAATATTTTGGTTATGCTATTTTGCTCATGGGGTAGTTTGAAAACTGAAGAATTGGAGATCATCGGTGCTAATGGCTATTTCAGTCCATCAGATTCCTGGAGCAGCACCCTACTCTAATGCCTTCACTTGGTGCCCAGTGATATGGCAGTAAAATCTCTGCTAAAGAATACTACCTCCAACTTGTTGACACATCGTCCCTGGGTAGATTGTCATTTCATGCAGCTATTACTTAGAACTCTTCTCTACACAGACAGACTAAGCATTCTGTTTTATATCTACAAATGATTTGTACATTTCATTGGTTTTCTCGCAGTAATAGTATATTGTGACAATGCAAAACCCTGAATTAAAATTAAGAAGGCATGCTAAAGGCTAATTCACTCTATCTTCTGAAAATAGAGCCATCTACAGTCATCTTGTTACATTAGCCTTACTGCCAAGCCCTGTATTGATTTTTCCAATTACTACATCCTATGGACAGGGTAAGACAGAATAACAGAGTGTGTGCTTACTGTACTGCTGTAATATCAATAGCCTTTGCTAAGTAAGCAATGACCTTATCTTTGCAATGTTTTATGACATAATCATTATATGATTTCTTATATCTGTGTCAGTTTTAATGATATGCACTGATTTGGTGATGTGCTGTTCTGAAAGGAATAACACGTAACTTACTGTACAGTAGAGCTCTGAGATGCACACCCCTGTTACATTCAGATCTTCAATGGTGGATACTGCATAATGTGATGTCTTGCATGATGGCACTCCCACATTGGCCCGTGGACAGCAGTAGCTCTGTCTGCATGAGGTCATATTATGAGTCAGTGTCCCTCCCATTTGGGTTAGTACTCATGACTAGTGTTCACTTAGCCACTGCTGCCAGCAGTCGTCTTCCCAGAGAGCAGAGGATGCTGGGAAACACTCCCATTCCTAGCTCCAGAACATTGATTTTTCTCTCTCTCCTCAGTCTACATGGCTGGCTCTTGGCAAGCCAGCAAAGAACAGTAGAGTAAATGACAAGATCAAATTTGCTGATTCATTCAACTCGAGGAGTGTAGATGGTCGTGGAAAAATTGTCTAAAGTATATCTATAGACTTCCCCTAACATTGTGTCTGCGAAAACAAGACTACAGATAAGATTAATGACTAGTAGAACCTTGGAGTCGACGGACTTTATTGTCCTTAGTGTTTGATGACTTCTGTACACCAACATTAAGGCATTGGCCATTTGCTGTGTTGTTACTCGGGACAACAATTCAGACATGCTGTGGACAATTCAGTTCCCAGGTTTAACGTGAACAGATGTGGTATAATTGTGTATTGCCTTGTTATGTATTGTAAGTGTCAGAAACATAGCAACATTTCAGATTTAGTGTTACCATATTGATGTATAATTTACTGCTTAATGGCTCAAATGAGAAATCCAAACAAGTCCCTGTTTACTGGCCCCAAGCATTTCCCAAATCATATTCTTACATTAAATGGATTTTAAACCGCAATAAGCTAAAGGTTTCCAATCTCCGTCCATTTAGTCAAGACCAGCCAAGCACTGCATAATCTATTCAACAGCTGAGTCGTGCTTGTGTGTTTTTGTGTGTGTGGTCGGAGCGGGGTGGGGTTGGATTTTTTATCTGCTCACACACACACACACGCACGCACGCACACACACACACACAGACATTAATACCGTGCACCCTGACATGGCCCCTTCAACAGCACGGTGTGTTTCCATCTGCCAATTAGCTGTCTTAACTTCGTCTCCTTGACTTTGTTGAGTGGTTCTATGGCAATCAAGCAGCTTTCCGTAATTTCTGATAATAATTTCCCACATCCCAAACAATGTATTTTCCAGTCTTCAGCTAATTACAATATAAATTAGACTACAGTAAAAGTTATTACTTGATTGTACTCTTTAACACAAAACCCGGTGTTTTGATGACAAGATTCACACAAAATTTACTCTTAACAGTCTTACTGCTTTTATGGCAAAAAATTATTCGAACGACAATTATTATAATCCCCACCCCCACCCCCCCACCCACCCCAACAACCCCGGGTCAGTGGCTGAACCAGGGTCTGCTGACTAACTCTGAGGATAAGAGACAGATACTACAGTGCTGTTGTTCAGCATGATGCTGTAGTGTCATCGGCGGCAGCCTATGATAGGCCTGGGGGGGCTGGAGCAGACAGACCGGAAAAAGCTTCCTGAAATACCGGACGGCATGGTCTGAACACAGGGCAGTCCAAAACACATTACTTAGAGACTGAGAGACTGCCAATTGATTTTCTTACTCAGATGGAATTTTAAGAATGCAGCTTCTCTTTTTCTTGGATTGCTTGCATGTTTTGTTTACATCTAGATTCCTGACTCAGACTGCATGCCTGTTAAAGTAAAGTATTGTAATTAAGACAGAACGACACACACACAAATGTTTGTTTTTAAGAACTAGCAGAACGTATTCGGCTCTTGTGATGTCATGGCTTGAAGACCAAAGAAAAGAAAAGACCAAACAAAGAAAAACGGATACGTTAGTCCACCAGTGGCACATGATGTGCACAATAACAAAGGCCAAACGGGAGGAAAATGGTCAATTAATGGCATTCAATTTTTTTTTGTTTCCTAGTTTTTTTCCTTAGAGCATGAATACTCAGATTGGTGCAAGTCAGAAGGATTATGTTGGTATCAGGATGGGCCGCGTTAACTATATTCTGTGCTATGAATGGGAGGATGTGGTGACTGTACTTAGCCCAACTTTATTTTAGGCATGCTGACGCTGGATGCCAAAGGGTGGCAGCCGCTAACTGTGCCAGACAGCATGAAGGAAAAGTGCCTGTGTGACATTTACCCATTCTATTCAACCCAGGCTGGTGATGGGGGGGGGGGGGGCAGTACTGTTAGTGAAAGGCCTGTGCTGAAATCCCTGTTCACACTGTCCTGATTCCCCCTGTTTAAACTCTGTTTGGTACCACATGCTATTTAGAAGCAATGCTGCTATTTTCCATACAACAAAAACAACCTTTTTGTTAAGTCTCTGTTGACCGGGGACTTTTTGAGTGTTATTGAACACTGCCAAGGGCACACGTCATGAAACCTTAAGATAGTCTAGACCCCTTGGGACTGGGAGGAAGTCAGAATAAGAGACCAAACCGACAGAAATAGATGTAGACTCATACACCAACCAAAGACAGATTAAAACACCGAAAGCTATCCTGACGCTTTTCCATTTTTGAAGGCACGTTCTGTTGACTTAAATTGAAATACCAAGGTAACAGAGGATGTTATTGAAGAGGCATAGATGAAGGCATAGAAGAAGGCATAGATATAAAGTGGCCAGCCAGGGTAGGGAGCACATGGTGTAGGGGTGTGCCTATTTATAGCCATATCCATGTGCTGTGCTGAGGTCCACTAACAACTGTCACTGCAGATCAATGGCTTTCAAGTTTACGTCTGTGCTGTGTGCTTGACCAGTACTTGGTCAAGGGCTAGAGAGTAGCATAACTCAAACGCCATCCCCTACACTGAATTAACACGAATGTATTATAGCATAGTTTGATGATTGGCAAATATATTGTGTGATATGATAGATAGCTTTGCAGAAAGAGAGCACATAGTGAAGTGGGCTGATCAAATTGTGGAACAATGCAGACCTCTGAAAAACACATCACCTGCTGTTATGTTATTGTCTGTCTGTCCATGCTTTCACTGTCTGACTGCTAAAGGTCATTTGCATGGCCAAAGTCACTTTTCTGTATGCAAATTTCTAGGTTTTAAAGGTTAAGTCGTGGAAGGGTGAATTTGGCAAGATAGAGTGGAGTATTTAATCTTGGTATGTACGTGATCCTGCAAACATTTACCCTGCTATGTCAGAGGTCAAGAGCTGTTGGGTAACACGTTTACAACTCATTCACATGGCTTTTGATGACCATGTCATGCCTGAACAAAAACTGTATATATAAATGTCAACTTAAACACAGGACCCACCTTTAGCATGCTGCCCCTCGGTCAGAGATGATGGCCTCACATTACAGGTAAATCCAGACCCTCTGTGTTACTGAGGGATATTTTAGTCTGGCTGTCCTGTGGGCTGAGTCAACTTCAAAGCAGTGCACAAGGGCTCATGGTTTGGTCATTAGTGTGCCGCTTCAATGACGAATGAAAGGACAAATTAGTGTCACCCTCAATGGCATTGAATAGACTGTTCCACATTATAAATAAAGTTAACAAAAAGTTAAGATTAGTTGGGACATTAAATGGTGAATTCGACTGTCTCAAAGTCTAAGTTATATGGCATATGGACTGGATGTAGTTTTTTGAGAGAGACACCCCTTGCTGTCGTCAAAGCCAAAATAAAACAAATAATCTAAGCATCAGCTGAGTGATCGTCATGTTTTATCGGACATGGTTTTATTGTTAAGGAAGTAAGATTGTTCATATTTAATGTGACTGTGAGTTACCTAAGGTTTTAGGCTTGACTGGTATTTATAAGCTTACAACCTTTACCTCCAATTAAGTGTAATCAAAGGTATTAAAAAAATCAATGTCATAAAAGAGAAAGATTCAGGATTGCTCTGCTTTTTGTATGGATTTGGATATCAGCTTATATTGAAAACAAATTGCTGTGAATTTACAGTATGTCGACATAATATTTGGTTGGCACATAATGGAATTATGTACATATTGGATATAGTTACTGTATGTTGTTTATATTAAGTGTTTGGTAGAAGTCCTCCTAAAATATGCCTGAAGAGGGCACCATAATCTTACAGAAACATCCTGGCTTCGAAACGCTCAGTTATTAAGGTAATTGTCCTCAGCCAACTTTTTCTTTGAATCAAACTACTATTTTTAAACAATGTATTGTAGGAAAATTACAATGAATATTGTAGTCCTTCTATACAGCACCATCACCATCATTTATTATATTCTTTATATTTATTATATTTTATTTTCCTGACAGATCGGCCAGTGACCCAGCCTCTTGTAGACTTTGCAAGACCCCATCTATATTAATGACTTCCAGGATTCTACATTCATGTATTATTCAGACAAGAGCCTTAGATCAAGTCACCTGGGTCAGAAATGGTTACCCCCTGAAGGCTGGGCTCTAGGCTACATCCCTATTTAAGTGTGATTTAGCTACTGTAGATGGAGATCCCCAGCAGATACAACACATCAACACATCACTGGGCTTTTGCCCTGTGGATATGGATGAAACCATTTTCAATTTGTCTTTATACTGTTTTGGCTTTATACTATGGGACTATTATTTATTGAAAACTGTCATCAGGCAGGTCCAAGTGGTATGTTTACAATGTAACTAATACTTACTGGAAATAGCTGACATTGAGATAGCTGAAAATTGTTATGTTAAGATCGGCTCTGTCGTGTAGACCTGTCAACCATTATAGAACACAATTACCAGTCCACCCTAGTTTCCAATCCTCTGCAGCCTTTTCAAACTTCCTATTTTTAGATGAACTCAATGGAATTATGCAGATACTATTTTAATAAATAATTTTGTAGCAGACTTAAATGCCCCATCTTGTAATACAGTTTAAAAGGTGTTTATGAACATCATTTTAACTTGACATTCACAAGACCTATTGCAACAGTACAAATTTATTGAAACATGTTGCTTGAATACTTTTTTTTTATCACAAGATCAGAGGTCAATATATGTTTAAGTAAGATTAATTAACCCACCGTAACACAGGGTTGGACTTCGTCACAGTTTACATTAATGACATTGACAGCTTGGGGATAGTTATTACATGCCATGGTGGACATATGTGACATGCTGTGTCTTTGCTACTTTGCTAATAATATTTCAGAGGTATTATCAGCGTGTGCACCCACAACAAAGCATTTATCCTCACAGTAACACATCTTGTGTAGCATCTTTTCTTTTACCTTTAAAACTAATAAAGGTTTTCCATCATAGCTATTACTAGAGTAAATTACTTTCACAATCACAGAAATAGTGTTTGACTCAAATATATAACCTTAAAAAATTAAATGTTTAACAGAACATATTATCCAGCCTAAGTGTGTGGTTGTGGACCAAGGTAATACAAAGCTGTGGGTATGCGTGTTGGCTTTAATATATTTAGAATTTTTTATTTAATTTTGTATTCCGTTTTTGCCATGCTTTCTATTGCTATTTTTGCCTCCTAGGGACCGATGTGAATGTGCCCTGGTTAAACTTGCATCCTTAAGCAAAAAGCAAATGAGGACTTTGCCCCTTCTTTTAATCTAAAGAAACGGTATTCGTTTTTCTGACCTTGAGGGACTGGTGCCCTTAGGTAAACATTGAACATGCATAAAAAAACAGAAAAAAGTGTGTAGGCTAGGCTAGCTGTGGAAAACCTGACAGGACTCGTCCGGGATATTCTGTAAGAAGACGCGGCCGCCCTAGAGGCAGAGATGCCAGCAGGCAGGAGGAGTCTCTAGCTGCTCCTTCACTTACAGCAGTAGCTTGCCGACATGTCCATTCTTTGCTGGGATTATAATGTGTTTTATCCAGACCCCTCAGGAGCTATTTATTGATATGTGGCACCTGCTGGGTAGTGAAAGGGAGCTCAGCACTCACCTGGTGACGTTAATGTGCTGCATGGGTCAGTATATTTCTTCCTGCTTCTGACAACCAATCCTACGCCAGATAAGCCATTTATTTGCTGATTTGGTAAGCTTTAAGCTAGTCATTCATCTAGAGGGTAGGACTTACACTTCCCAGAAAGCCAAATCCGGTTGTGTAATGCATGTTAAAAAATGAGGTTATTTGTGTAGGGCATATTTCCCTTTTGGTTCCAAAGTTCAATAATTTGTAGATTGTGTGAGATTGTTGTTCTTTTGCAAGTCAATGTTACAAACGTGTGTGACCCAGTAGCGTGCATGTTTTTGTTTAGAAGATTCACTTGACTTGCAGTGATTTGGGCTATTATTCATGATTGAGACGGCTTAAGTAGACCTCTAGGCAAAGTGATGTAGTGAACCGAATCATCTGGTCCATTCTGATGTCATCTATCCTGTGTCTCAGACTTGTTAACAGATTTGTTAATAGACAATTGTGAATTTTTGTCACATTTTATTTTTATAGATCGTAGCTTTGTAGCGGCTGTTTCTGACTTTCCTGTATTTGATTTAAATAGCTGGCAATGTGTTTTCTAATTAATGTTGACTAAAACATTTATCAAAATTGTGTTTCATGTTAAAGTTTAATGTTGAAGTTTGCTTTTTACTTCAGTTCACATCCCATACTCACAGCTTGCCATTCGCTGCGTTAAGGCAGGCAGCCTTGTTTCCATGGATACAAGAAACACTAAATAAAGTGGTCGACCACGTTAAGTGCAGGATCATGAGTAATGGAAGACTTGGTCTCATGGAAGTTACTGTGAATCTTTTCAATTATACCTACTTATATATCATCATTCAAATACTCCCTGCCATTGCCACGCTGTTCTGTCAGCCCAAGACTGTATTCACTTCATCTGAACCATACAGTATCATTACAGTTTGCTATGCAAGATAAAAGTTGAATGTAGTAGTGTTCTTGCCTCAGGAAATACTATCATTTACTGTAATATATATATTGGTACTACAGGACATAATGTAAATTACTGTAAAAAATTTATGTTTATTTATTTATTTTTTTAATCATGCAACCTATTGACAAATGCATTGTCTTCCTAGTCACTGCTCTTACTTTGTATTTTGAAAAAAAAAAGCTATTTACTCTACATAATGTTTCTGATCCATGTTACCATTCTATTAACTCGCATGCCTGCATGTACTTTAGCCTACACACTAGCCTACACACCTGTCACAGGAAAACAGTTTTTAACTAGGTTACTCTATGACTGTAATGTGCAGTTCATAACTTAAAATAAAAACAATCTCCAGTCTTCAATGCCTCCAAAATGTGTTCATGTCATTCATATGTACTGATCGTTTTAAATGTTTTCCCCCAGACGAAAGAGACAGAGTCCAGAAAAAGACATTCACTAAATGGATAAACCAGCATCTACTGAAGGTAAGAAAACTCTTGTTCAACATCTTCATTTTTTTTGTTTCTATTATATTATATATTTAATTAAGCCTCTCCTAGCAGTGGAAACTAGACATCTTTTTGGATTCTCAGTGCAGGCAGCCAGTAGTACAATTACTAGGGATGATGGGATATTCTCTAAACAATGTCTCGCTCCATTACTTGATTCTCTCTGTCAACACTTCTAAACTGATTTGAGATGGTTGCTATGATTCTGGTCCCACCAAAAAAACAATGAATTCCATTGCTAAAATCGAGACGTGTTTGAAGTTGTGATCGTGTTGTATTTTCCTGAGTTATTTTCACAAACCTTTTCAGATTACATACTTTTTTTTTTCGAAAGCCTTCGGCGATTGAACAATTATAGCCCCTTTATTAAGATGTCATTATGGATAGGGTATGATGACAGCTCTCCATAGTTTGTTCAACATGCCTGACAACCAACTCACCATATCAAGTAGTCATTGTTGATTTAAGAATCTGAACAGTTTCATGGTCCCATGTAATTAGAGGAAAGTAAGGCATAGGTGTTAAAATGTTCTGTTTTATCAGCACCAGCAAAAATGATGAAGTGAAATGTAATGATACCTATTATTGCAAATTAAAGTTCGTTTGTATCATTCTCTTTCTACCTACTTTAGTGTTTGACACATCGGGGACAGAATATTACGCATGTTGTGTCGCATATTGAGTTGATTTAGTAAGCATTGTGTCTATTCTATACAGTTCATGTTTTTTCTTCCCATATCCATATTATTATTGAAATTATTATGATTAATATAAGCATTTACTGTTAAGTTTAAGCATTTGCATTTTTTTAACTAAGTTAAAGTATTCAAACTATTATAAAAATCTTATATTTAAATATAAAACATGTTTATAATAATATAATATATTATAATAATATAAGCATGCATAATACAAACATATATTTTACACTGAGACCAAACGAAAACATAAGAATTCCATTATGGCACAATTCCTTCTCTTTCCAATTGAACATGAACAAAACATGTCCAAATAAGTTTGTCTCACACATTTGACACAGTCCAGTGAGTCCACTAAGGTTATAATACTGCTTGTCAAGCCAACTAATTCTGTTATCCCTTGTAAATATGTTTTTTGCATATTATTTTGCAAATAAATTTGCTGTATTACATTACAAATAGTCAAAAAAGGGCAGCACGGTGGCTCAGCACTGTTGCCTCACAGCAAGAAGGTTCTTGGTTCAATCCCCACCTGGCCCAAGGGCCTTTCTGTGTGGAGTTTGCGTGTTCTCCCCGTGTTTGCGTGGGTTTCCTCCGGGTACTCCGGTTTCCTCCCACAGTCCAAAAACATGCAGGTTCATTGGTGACTCTAAATTGTCCGTAGGTGTGAATGGGAGTGTGAGTGGTTGTCTGTCCCTATGTGTTGGCCCTGTGATAGACTGGCGACCTGTCCAGGGTGTACCCTGCCTCTCGCCCTGTCGGCTGGGATAGGCTCCAGCCCCCCCGCGACCCTGCATAGGATAAGCGGTATAGCTGATGGTGGATATATACTGTGATTTTTTTATTATAAAAGCCCAAATCCATTGTGTGGATTTACATTGTGTTTTGATCTGTTCAAAGTACTTGAACTTGTTAGATACTATTTAGGAAGGACAATGTATTTCTTTCTAGTTTTTTAGTCTGTATTGCCAGTGAGTCATCTTTTATCTTCCAAAACAGGTAATGACATGACCATTCTCCAGACGTTG